>JASPKZ010009383.1:0-236958 GCA_030220185.1 Diploptera punctata
AGGAAGATAATTTGGGCCGATTAGGCAAACCCACAATTAATAACCAGGCAATTTTAGGAAGTTTTACAAGATTCGCCGAAACAATTAATATATGAAGGAAAAAGGAAGAAATGAAAAGGGGAAAAAAGGAGAGGAAAGGAAAAAGAGAAAAATGTAAATAAGCAATGAACACTACAAACTTCTTGAAGACTCAGAATGAGAGATGTCACGACATATGTGCGTAAAGCAGCCAACATAAACAGTGGATTATATCCAGTGAGTGTGTGAATATACAAAACAGAAAGGGAACGCGTGTTGTTCAGTTAGAAATTTGGTGAAATAATGAATAAAAACACAAAAGTTTCAAAAATACGTAAATCAAATAGATTTCGAAAACAATCAACAAAATTGAATACAAATAGCGGCATTGAAGAAAAAGACAACAAATTGTGTGTATAAATATAAACTAATGTACTGTTTATTAATTCTGTTATTTAGCATATAGCATTGCAAATAATGTAATGGAGCATGCTGGAAATAAATGAGTTTTTAAACGCGAAAAAACAAATCCAGGGACGCATTCAAACACACGCACAAACAATTTCATCAAAATCCGTCCAGTCATTTAGGAGGGGTGGAGTTGCTAACACACGTACAGAAGAAGTACGTTATATAAAGATAAGATTATACAGTCCTGTAACATCTACTTTTTCGGTCTGACTCGAGTCTAGTTGTTAAAGGTTTCACTGGAAACCAAATTAATGTTTTGTGCTCTTATGTATTTTTTTATTAAATACCCCATGTTGTCATTCTTACATTTCTGACATTCTCTCCTATTGTAACACTTCTGAGGTTGGGGGAGCCCGAAAGGCGGGGTTACGGCTGCCCCGAGATGTAGGCGTGATGATGATAGTGGTGCGGCAGGAAAGTCCTTAATCCTAAACTTAATCAGAGGCGAATATGAATGATGATGATGATGGCCATATGAAGTTCGGGGACCGTTTCTCACATTTTGTAAGTAATACCGTCCTAACAAGTTGTTCGGTACAATTAAACATTTCATCAAAATCGATCCAGTCATTAAGTAGAGCGACAAACACAAGGACACAGGAATTATATACAAGAGTATTAAGATGTTCTCTCGTATAACTTATGTAGACATATTCTAAAAAAATATATAGTATTTTTATTTCCTTTACTTCGAAAAATGATCGTGTATGTGTGTGGCTGACAACCCGGCTGATATCTGTGACCAATTTAATTTAACACATTACTTCTATGGCGAATTTTAATTATATGGCGAAATAACCCCTGTAAACCTATGACACGACTTTACTTCTCTCCCGAAGGAAGCCACACTCAGGATTAAGTTATAAATGGGATGAGAACAGAGACCAGTAGATTCCATGCCCACTCGATTGTAAGATGTGTTCAAAATTGAGAAGAAGATGGGCTAAATATTAATTTTCTAAAGCAGACGCCAGTATGTTACACAGGGAATGGTGAAGACTACATAACAATCAGGTACGTGGTAAATCAGATATAATAAGAAAAATTAAGTCTCGTAGACTGCGATCAGCAGGACATGTTGGAACGATGCCTCTGATCGTCCAATAATGCAAAAATCCAAATGTTACGCTTGAATGGGGTTTTGATTGATATAACAATTGAGTAGTGTTGCATTGTAACGTAGCAACGATTGAACGGTTTAAAATTTCATTCTGTTTGTGTAGTGCCGTGAGCGATTGGAAAATATTAGCTCAGGTTTTGGGATATGGAAGTTAGGTAAGTTTGAATACATTCATTGCACAAATAATTCATACTAGAATAAATGCTCTTATTATACACTGCAGCTTCATTTAGTTGAAAACTTAAAGATTTAACTCCAACGCTTCCTGTCACTTATTCAATTTTTTATTCAACTTGCTAATGGCTGGAGTGCGCCCCTACTCCTAAACAAATCAAATATGTTTTTTTTATTTTCGTTCAGGTAAACTCCTACACCTAATGTTTTAGAGCATAATAGCAGATAAACACTCGTCGTACCTCAAAATGTGTATGCACAAAGTTATACGTTATGACGAATCAAACATGGCAGTTCGCTAGAGTCAATTCTTATTTTCGGATTTCAGTTAAACCCCCACTTAAAATGGACGGATTTCGCTGAGTTTCGGATAATACCTACCTCGGTTTATTTTAATAACATATACTGAGTTTCGTTGTGAAACATCGAAAATTGCGATCGATAGAGCGATTTTTAAATTTTCACCTCAGCTGAACTCCTACACCTAATGGTTTAAGAGGGTCAAATTGTGAATCTAAACAATCGAGGGACGCAATCAGACTCACACACAAAATTTTATCAAAATCGGACCAGTTGTTTAGGAGGTGTTGAGTGACAAACACACGTACACAAGAATTATATAAAGATATAGATTATGCAGTGAATGCACATCCAATACGTCTTCTTCCGAGGAGTGGTTTTGGAAATAAACAGAATTAAAATCCTACAAATTATGAATAAGAAGAAGAATAAGATTACTCAGTGTCGTAACACATCTAATTTTCGGTCTGACTTGGAGCCTAGTTGTTAAATGTTTCACTGGAAATGTTTTTTAACAATAAAAGTCTTTCATCACACATTCTGCATACATAGACAAACCATATTAATATTTGTGCTCTTATGCATTTTATTTATTCAAAACCTCAGGTTGTCATTTTGACATTTTTTGTGTTCTCTTCTGGCACTGGAGTAATTATAACCCGCTTCTGAGTTTGTGGCGTCCGGAAGGCGGGGTTTCAGGTGTCCTGGTGATATGATGGGCGATGATGATAATAGCGGTGCGCCAGGAGAGTCCTTAATCCTAAACAATCCAAGGCGAATATGAATGATGATGATTATGATGGTCATATGATATTCGGGGACCGTTTGGGCCTTAAAATTTCCCGATACTGTATTTCTATTACAAATGAGGAAAAACCGCGGAAAAAATCACCCAAAGAACTTGCCCCGACCGGGGATCGAACCCGATTTTTATAAACTTTTTTACTCAATTCATCATTTGTTCTAGTTATCCAAGGTCCATCTACAATTTCTGCTGCTCGAAAATTTTCCCAAATACAAGGTGCAGCATAAGTAAGTTAACCGAAAATGCAAATATATTATTTTATGAAGCTTACAATATCTATACAAAAAACAACTGCCGAAATTGTTCAAAGTGACCACCATTGTTGTTTAAGCATTTATGACGTCGTTTTAACACTGATTTCAAGATGATGTCACACAATTTCCCATTATTAACAAAAGTGTTTTCAAATTCCTGTTCAATCAAATCCCGTAAATGTTGCAGGTTAAGTGGTTTTGTACTGAAAACTTTATCCTTCAAAATCACCTCAAGCAGTAGTGTTTGAGATTATATCATCAAGGTCCCGTATTCAAACCCCTGTTTCAACCAATCTGATTTTTCCCTTGTAACCACGTGCAGTGGTTAATTGACTTCTGCCGCACCCTGTAGTTATCTTCTTTAATTAACATGATCTGTGTCCGGGTGACACAAGAGACCTAAAAGTAGTGCGTAAAAAGGGAAAGGTTAGCCCCTTAATTGGTAAAATTTAATTTTTATGTCAGTTTATTTAAATGCGTCGGACTGGAGTGAAAATAAATCATGCATAACAATTTATTTTGTATATATTGTTGTATAATTTTGCTGATTAATTTTACCCACTATTAATTAAGAATATTGGGCTGATTCCTCATTCGCCGAAGAACTCCGTGACTTTGTAAAGTGCGTATATGTTCCAAAGTACCGACAGGTCGTCTTTGTTCAAAAATGTGGTAATTATTTGCACAAACAAGTTCTTTTGGACAATTTGTTCCCTGAATAGTAAACTGAATTATTCGCATGTCGACTGTTTTACGTACACATCAGCCATTTCCAAGATGCTCATGTTGTGGTGTTTGTTAGGACGTCTTCATTCTAGTTTTCTAAACACAAATCTAATCCAATTTTAAACTATGAACAGTACCAAATTTCGGATATGTAACAGAAATAATTTCAGTTTCAATGCAAAAACTGCAAATTAATTAAATGGAAGAAATTTAACAACTGACAATGATATATTTTTCGTCGTAGACCGTGGGTACCTTCCTCAAATTGGTTGGTTTAATAAATGAGAAAACACTAATCCATAAATACTAAAGGTAAAATACTCATTGAGTTTGTTTAACGCTAGGGGCGCTGATCTCCGAGTAGGTTATGTTATATTCCTACTCCATAACCTGTTTTTTATTCGCCTCAGATCCCTTTGATATCAACTGACAAAAAATAACTAATATTTTGTCTTGTTTCGGGTAAATCGTAAAATTGTTAATAAATTACTTGTAAATTCATAACAAATAAATAATTTTCTTGCTCCCTACATTACTATACACCTGTTGCACTACATATTTGTTTTGTCTAATGCCACCAGGTTGTTTCTTATGTCATTTCTCACTTTGTCCCCTGGCTTTGGCAGAATTGTTATCCATTTCTTAGGTTGGGGCACCTGGAAGGCGGAGTTACGTTACCTCGATGATATGATGGGTGATAAATGATAATGAAGCGCCAGGAGAGTTCTTAACCTAAACTTAACCTAAATTCCAGACCATGGGCAACCACCTTTAAGAAAAAATGGCTATGGATTGACCGGGAATTGAACCCGGCACCCCATGAACTGTAGTCAGGAACGCTGACCTCTAGCCCATGAGACTGGTCAAAGTTACACTACATGTAGAACTCTTTATTACGTTTTTTTAAAGATAACAATGCGAAAAATCACTCAATAAAATAGGCCACGACATTTGAACGTCGCGGGTCAACAATAGCATCACGGTCACGTGGTTACGGCTGGAATACTACTTCAACATTTGTTTTGCTATAAAAATAATTACAATTTCGCGTTCCTTTATTTCAGGAAAATCGGGAATCAAAATATTTTGTTTTGGACGTAAATTAATAAGTGATGGCGTTAAATGAAAGCTGTGATTGCATGTAATATTTCGCTAAATACGAGGTAAGTTCCAATTAAGATATAAAACAAAGTTGGTGTAGAATTAGAATGTAGGCCTGCAGAGAGCCACTTTACCTTTACCTCTGATTTTCTTCTTAATTTGTTTTCCTTTCTTGGCCTTTTTGACGTGAATACGTGTTTGAAATAGCGTCCACAGTGGGAGACAATTCAGACAACTGATGATAACAAAATCGGGGGATACACTTTGGTGTTGCAGCTACATATCTATCACCTACATACAAAATGTAATTACGTCCCTCCATAGATAAAGGATCAAACAATTCCTGACGTTGACTGCGGACTGTGATGCATCGCGCGGGGCCGAGGAGTAAGCGCCGCCATATTGAAGTCGTTTTCCTGCGTCGCATACTTTTCGTTTAGTATAAATTTTGACTCAGACAAGTCACGACGTTCGTTTGAGTCTCAATCGTCAGCTCTCGTCAAGATGTATCGATTGGGAATATAAAACATTAGACAAAAAGCCTGATGTCCAAGTTCAGGAATCTAACCCCGGGACATCTGGAACGCTGTCTACAAGGCCACGGGGCCTGTGAATGTTGAGGCAGTTATTTCTCAAATGTTTTCCTAAAATTATATATTTTGTACGTTGTCCATGTTAACATGATTGCTATTATCATGCCATTTTATTTTTAACAGTGAAACTACCTGTTATTGTTTTAAAAATAACTGCAATAATCGGATTACCATGGCAACGCATGTTCATGTACAGTTTATGCTCTCACACGTCTGTCTGTTTTCATTACAAGATATTAAGGTACAAGTTTCTTCTCTTCAAGTCAGTTACAATCTAAATTCCATTAGGAATTATGTCAACATTAGCCAACTTGTGTAGATGCTACAAAGAGTAGGATGCAGGTAGGCAAACAGTTTTCAGATACTTTGAAATTCACTATTCAATTTTGTACTAGAGCATGTCATCAAATCTTTAGAGGATAAAGAAGGCCTAATAAGCTGTTAGTTTATGCTAACTATGTAGTATTATTAGAAAATAGCGAGGAGATACTACGGGCCAACATGCCCACTCTATTTAGTAACATTAAGAAATTGGTGCTGGAAGTAAACATCAATAAAACTATATATATTCACACAAAGAAATACATTATATAATGGAAATGGACAGCTAATGACAAATGAGGCAAATTATGAGAAAGTGGCTGAATTCAAACATCAAGCAACAATAATCACAAACAGGAATGAGAAGCACAAAGAAAGTAAAGATAGGTTCAATTCTAGAAATGCGTGCCATTACGTATTACGGGGATTTTTGTAAAGAAACTGAAAACATAAAACTGTTGTATAAAATAGATACCAAAACAATGACTATTACTTTAAGTGAGGAGAAAACATTACGAGTGTTTATAAATAAAGTTAGAAACAAAGAAAGACCAACAGACAGATGACTATATGACAGTGAACTGCATGATCTTTATGGAAAACCAGATGTAATAAAAACAGTACAATCTTAAATTGCATAGACTGGAGTGGACAGGACATGTGGCACGAATGGGGAATGAATGAGGAAGGCGTCCAGTAAGTAGGCCAAGAATAAAGTGGGAGAATGACATTAACTATGATTTGTGGAATGTAAATTATAAAGTTGATGATTGAAATAGGGATGTTTGGATAGCTTAGTTCCTACATTATGCCATATAGAAAGATTGCATTTAGGAACTACTATTGGCATAAATAATAACTAACTGGCGCTACTGAGCCTGTATGCTCATGGCCATGCTAACATATGCTCTCCATACATCCTTATCCAAAGTTAAAGTTTCACAATCATATCTTGTTTAATTTCATGTAATCGTGGTTAATATTATTCTCCCATCTCATTCGTGGCCTGCACACTGAGGTTTCCTCAAGTTTCATGCCCCTCTTTCATTCGCAATTTGTGCCACATGTCCTGCCCATCACAGTCTATGACCTAACTGTTATTACATCCGGTTTCCTGTATATATTATATAGCTCACTGTTATGTAGTCTTCTCCATTCACAAATGTTCCTATGAACTTTATTCTAAAATACTCAATCTTTTCTCCTCACTTAAATTAAGAATCTATGTTTCACATCCATGTAATATAAATGAAAGAAAAAATAAACAATGGGAAGAACAACAGTTTTATACACTTCCAGTTTAATCTAGTGGCCAACTATTAAGTAATGTCCTAACATTCCATGTTCCTAGAAACATGTGTTTGAGCCCTTTTCATGGATTCCCTGAAGTAATCCTGCCCGGAAAACCGAATGGGGGGACTCTTTTACTCCAGTTTCTTGACGGTTGTATTTTTACGGTGAAAGATCATCATTATTTCGACCAATGTACTTCCAATGCTTTAAATAATACTTTAACACTAGGGTGTGATAAATATGTGTTCTGTTTTTTTGTGGCGGAAACTTTGCAGTTTTTGAATAGCAACCAGAAGATGGTTCTGATGACGTCTCATTTTTTAACTTATTGCAACGTGTTTGTGCTCAACGACAAGTCAATCTGCTTGTAGTCTCCAGACCTAGTTACAAGCTGGTAAGAATGTATTGTATCCACCGTGGTACAAAAATAAGTAACCATTTTCAATAAAACAGACTGCATAAACTACCATTATTAACAGAAACAAAATAATAAAGTGTGGGTGTTTTTATTGAAATGATTTTTAGAACCTTTTTTATGCAAATTCCAAAACAATTCTCATAAAAAGGTTTCTGAAAAAAATTTAAAGATCCTCGTTGATCCTATCTAATAGACACCAAAAATAACCATGATCAAAATTTATATTTATACCAGCTAATACCCGGCGTGCTTTGCTACACCTAAATAAATCAAATATTAAAATGTCATTAAACTGTATGATATACGCTGAGACGAACCAAACATGGCAGTTGTTTGTCAGTTTTTAATTTTGGATTTCGGTAAACCTCCACTTATAATTGTCGCATTTCGCTCATTTTTTAAATGATATCTGCCTCGGATTATTTTGACGTGAGATTCATTGTCAATCATCAAAAATTGTAATTTCTACAGCGATTTTTAAATGTTCACTTGAGATGAACTCCTACAGCTAAGGGTTTTAGAGGGTCCAATTGCGAATCTATGCCATCCAGGGACCCACTCAAATCCACGCAAACATTTTATCAAAATTGGTCCAGACGTTTAGGGAGTTTTTGAATTCGGATTTGAAGTAAACTCCACTTCTAACTGTTGGAGTACGCTCATGTTTTGGTAATAACTATCTCATTTTATTTTAATACGTTATACTGAGTTTCGTTGCGAAACACTGAAAATTGTGATCGGTAAAGCAATTTTTTAATTTTCACTTCAGGTGAACTACATCTAACAGTTTTAGACAGTTTAACTGTGTATCTAAAACTTCCAAGGACCCACTCAAACACACACAAAAAATTTCATCAAAGTTGGGAGGAGTTCAGTGACATACACAACTATATACGAGTATATATATATATATATATATTATGATAAAAAAATAAATGCCTCGACGGGATTCGAACCCGGATCTCTGAGTCTTTAACTCAGTGTGATATCCACTACACCACCATATTACCATATTAAGCTTGCATTGCTCAATGTTAAACATTTAATTATAACATGAATAAAGCGTCACTGCTATAAAGTAAAAATGTTCTCTTTGATTTGCTTACTTGTTATAGTCAGCTACTAGATGGCAGTGAAGACCGAGTTCTCGCGACATCTAGTAATAATGGAGAATATAATACATATATAAGAAAAATAAATGTTTGAATTGGATTCGCCTGGTGGTGTAATGGATATCACACTGAGGTACAGACTCAGAGATCCGGGTTCGAATCCCGTCCAGGCATTTATTTTTTTATCATACCATATATATATATATATATATATATATATAGGCCTATACTCGTATATAGTTGTGTATGTCACTGAACTCCTCCCAACTTTGATGAAATTTTTTGTGTGTGTTTGAGTGGGTCCCTGGAAGTTTTAGATACACAGTTAAACTGTCTAAAACTGTTAGATGTAGTTCACCTGAAGTGAAAATTAAAAAATTGCTCTACCGATCACAATTTTCAGTGTTTCGCAACACACACACACATATATATATATAGGTATATACAGGTTGGTCATAAAGTCTGGATCCATTTCTGAGTTAACGTAATTATTTTCTTTTAGCAAAATCTAAAAGCATGCTGACGATAGAAGAGCGTGTGCATGTTGTTAGTGCGCGGATTATCTTATACCGAGGTGCGACAGGCGTTCACTCAGACCAGGACCAACACGAGGAAACATCCAGTTACTTTGCAATAAATTTCAAAGAATTGGGAACGTTGCGAATGAACCACACTCCGGGAGACATTTTTTAACAGAAGACACTGTTCAGCGAATAAATCGAAAGAAGCCCGAGAGCATCAAGTCGTTGTTTAAGCAAAGAGTTAGATGTGCCAAAATAAACTATTTTGAAAGTTTTACACTTTATGTCGAAAAGAAAATATCGTACCATATTCAGGTGCTCCACAAATTAGACGCAGAAGATTACGCACCTCGTCAGGCTGCGTGTTATGATTTGACAGCGGCTGCACATAATGAGGACCTTATGGGTCACATCCTGTTCAGTGATGAGGCCACGTTCCACATCTGTGGCAAAGTTAATAAACATAAGACCCGAATATCGGGTACCGAAAGTGAATGCATGGCTTGGAAATACGAAGACCACAGTGTATGGACCCTTCATGTTCGCAGAACAGACAATTAATGGTAACAATTACCTTGACATGCTCAAGTTATTCTTCGAACCACAGTTACACCAGAATGGCTCCTGGATTTCTTTGCTTGGGAATTCATAAAGTGGAAGGTGTAAAAGACAAAGGTAAGGGATCTCCAGGATCTTAGGACTCGAATTTGCAATCCAGTGACGGCTATTTCACCAGCTATGCTTCAAAACGTCTTTCGGGCTGCTCTCTAACGAATGGAACAATGCTTCGAAATGGACGGAGGCCATGTTGAAATACGATAAACTTGTATACATACCTTGACAATAAACATACATAAAAAACCATCAAACTCAATTCACTATTTCTTGGAAATTGATCGAGACTTTATGACCATCCTGTATGGTGAGTGGGTGTGTAAAGAGAGATATCTCCATCCCATTTTATATTTTTACACAGCAAGAATATAAAATTATGAGTCACCATGAAATATACATTGTCACTATAAGTTATTGCTCTGTTATCAATATTTTCTTCTTTTTTTTATGGCAGACAAAAGAAAGTGTCACTCTTTCTAGCAAGAAATTTCATTTTTCACAATTTTGAAGACATCTTTCTTTATAGTCACTCACTTATGTGTGTGCTATTAACAATCTAGCAGCTGTAATTTTTGTGTTGTCGGAACAAAACACGACATATGTGCAATTAATTAAAAAAAATTAAGGTCGAGCTCATTAACCAGCAAAATTAGGTCATTAAGTATAGTAGTTCACCTCAAATGAAAATTTAAAAAGTGATCTAGCGGCCTCCATTTCCAATTTTTTAAACTCAGTATACCCTTATTGAAATAAAATGACGTTCTCCAAACATCAGCAATACAACGGCTGGTTTGTCTCCAACCCAATTACTCTAAAAACCACCATGTTTGTTTTGTCACAATATATACCATACAATTTAATTGACAGTGTGCCCTACAAGATACTTTAGTTTAATTTATTTAATGTTTTTAAGAAAGTAATGGTTTGGACATTTAAAAAGAATGTAAAAGGAAAGACTGTTAAATCTCAAGATACAAGGAGGCAGACCACGAGAAAGATGGATTAACCAAGTGAAGAAAAGTCTACAAGAGAGAGGATACGACTGGGAAGAACTAAAAAGAAGCAAAGCATGGGAAGATAGAGATGGTTGGAGGCATATTTGGTATCGACCTTCTGAAACGAGGACACGATAAGAGGATGATGATGATAATGGAAAAATAAATCAGTAGAAATTATTTAAATTTACGTAAAATTGTACAAGAATATGCAATAGATAATAACTTATATTTGTTTTCACTGCAGTTTGATGTCTAAATAATTTGGTTTAAGAAATTAAGTTTGTCCAATTTAAGGGTTGACATTACATTCAGTAAATTCAACTTGCTGAACAATTCGCTTATTTATGCAGTTCCTGCACGATTGACTTTTTTTTTGTTTACACTGCATACTTTTTGGAACCTATTTTCAGCTATTATTGGATTTTTCATGCCTAATTCTTATAAAAAATGGTTCTAGATTCAAACTCGGCCTGAACATATATTTTTCATGTCAAAGATAATTTATCCATCATTGAGATGTATGAAATGAATAATAAAAGCATTGAAAGAAGCCGTAATGGCTTTATAATGTAATGTAAAATTCCCAATTGAAAGGCTTCTTGATAAGAAGCCACCATTTCAAGATAGAAGCATTTTGGTGCGCGGGAATTAACAGCGTATATAAGAGAAACATTTGCATTTAGACTGGAGTTTCTCAGGTAGCTCAGTTGGTAGAGCATTCGTGTAGAATGCGAAAGGTCCTGGGTTAAAACCCCAGTCTGAGCCTATATTTTCCCTTCAAATATAAAACATAAAGTTTAACTGAAGAATGAATATAACCTCAACACAATAATTAAAACCAACAAAAATTATAAAATTGAAGAAGAAAACATATCAGGAATTTACCAGATTAAATGCAGGCATTGTGACACAATTTACATAGGAAAAACAAAAAGAAATTTGAAAACAAGGGTCAAAGAACATCTTAGAAATGTCAAAAATAGTGAAGTGGAAAAATCAGCAGTAGGAGCTGATGATTGGGAACCAAAAGGGCAATATGTAGTCTCATAAGTGTGCACACACACAAAACCTCAGAAACGCTATTTATTCCTGCCCAGCCGAATGCACCACGTTCTCGTCGTGGTTCCAGGTTAATACTAAGAAGTGCAGGGGCGAAAATGCGAGTTCCCAACGCTTAAAAATTGGGACGTACCAGCTGAGGGAGAAAACCCCAACAGAAAATCATCGACCCCCCAGGATTGCTGGAGGTTGGGCGTGGGATTGACATCCCTACCTTGCAAAAACAAATACGTTCAGAAACCCAACATGCCTCGGAATGATGGTCCACGACGACGACTAAAGCAAAGGAAAATGGACTTACGAATTGGCACTTGGAATGTTAGAACCCTTTATAAAACTGGGAGCCTAAAATCTCTTCTACAGCAATTACACCTATATAATATACAAATAACAGCTATACAAGAGACAAAGTGGATGGGTAATGACATATATGATACTAAAACACACACTATATTCCAGAGCAGGAAGCAAGCTGGAAAAAGAGAATTTGGAGTGGCATTTATTGTAACTAAATCAATGAGGAAAAATGTATTAGCATTTAAACCTATTAATGAACAAATATGTGTTATTTGCCTAAAAACTAAATTATTCAATTTATCAATCATCAATACCCATGCGCCCACAAAGGAGAAAGAGGAGAATATGAAAGATCAATTTTATCATTACTTAGAAAGAACCTATGACAGTTTACCATCCAACAATATTAAAATCGTCTTAGGGGATTTAAATACCAAAGGAGGACAAGAGATAATATATAAAGGTACAATAGTGCTACATAGTTTACATACAACATCCAATGATAATGGCCAAAGAACAATAGATTTTGCAGCCGTAAGAATATGGTAATCAGCTCCACCTGTTGTCCTAGGGAAAATATACACAAAGAGACCTGGAGATCCTCTGATGGATTAACAGCTAATCAGAATGACCACACATTAATAGACAAGAGGAATGCCTCAAGTATAATTGATGTTAGAACTCATCGTGGGTCAATAGGAAACTATCACCACTATTTGTTAAAACAGTATATAGCAGTAAAATAAATAAATGGAAAAATGAACCAAAAATCAAGGAACAAAAAATAAATATTGATAAATTTAAACAATCTGACCACCAAGAAACCTATCAAAAAATGTTGAGAAACGTCCAATGTTTTGAGAAAATTAATTTATGATCTATGATTCTGAAATTCCACAAGCAATACAATATTAAAAAAGTGACTAATCCTCGGAGATTGTAGCGCACCATTCTACCTATGTTATAATAAATTGGTTTATTTTACCTGATGCAGTTAGAACTATAAGGTCTTCTCCTGTATTTCTCCAGGGTTAAATTACACAGATGTTAAATATATTATAAATTAATAGCACATAATAGGCCTTGGTCAGTACACATGACAAGGAAAGTACAAAATAATTTAAAATAACAAATACAATAGTAAAATATAATAATAATAAACATAATAATAAAACTTATAACTTTATTCTATTAATAGCTTGATGATGAAGGTATGAAATATAAATTAATAATAAAAATATACCTTAAACTTAGTTATGTTGTCCAAGGAAATACTGAGTGAGCTTGTTTTTGAGTCAAGCAGACCTTGGTATAAAATAGGAGGGAAATCCAGAGGTGGGCAGCTGAAACAAAGAGGGATGAGGAATAGTGAGATGTTCAATGTAAAGGAGCAGCTGGAGTTAAGTTGTCTCTCGATTATGAATTATGTCGTAGTGGGAAGGTAGTAAATGGAAGAGAGTATAAAGATAAAGGGGTGATAAGTTGGACAAAGTAAAGTGTGGTGTAAGAAATAGAGACAATATACCTTTCAACTGTCTACCAATCAGAGCCAAAAGCTGGAGTTCTGTGATTTGGTTTACGGAGGTTGCACATATAATGTACAAAGAATTATAAATTTCTTGCAGACTTTGTCCAAATGTGATGCCCATGATATAGGGGGCTCTGATCATAACTACAGTACATATGATGAGGTTATACAGTCCATGAATGACCCAGGTCTATCTCATAACAATATTCCATTCCTCTTTTTCCAGAACCAATCCACGTCCAAATTCAAGCTCATGCTTCCTTTCCCTTGGGAATTTGTAATATCCTTTATGGATCAGTCTGCTATTTGTATTGAGATTGTCAACAGGAACTAGGTCGACACTATCACAGGATGAGGTTGTCAGCCTCAGCTCAACCTGGAGGACCAGACCCCACATTTATAATCCTTGGGTCAGGGTGGTGCAGATGTACTCTCAGGTACCGATTATGAACATATCTTAACACATTGGTGACGGGCCACGGAGATCTCCGTGTTTAAATGGCCAGTGCTAGACGACCGGTCACGGAGATTTCCGTGTTTACGTTTTCTATGGCTTCCCTGCATCTTTGCTTTTGAATGAGGCATTCAATTTTGTTTCTTCTCATTGTGAAATAAATTTTAGTTGTATTTGTACCCCTCTCTTCTCTTTTATGAAATTGCCAACTCTACAGAATTGTTTACAATTTTATGACAGACGGCTGGTGAAAATATGGAATTTTAGTGCGGGTAGTTAGGTGATTACGGGATACGTATGTAACCTGTAAATATATTTTGCAGAGCGGAAAAATTAAAAGAAACACTATTTTGCGTTCTGGAGCCGAATTTATATCTGTGGCATCATGTCCACCAGGATAATTATTATAATAGTGTGGCTATAGCTGAAAATTTGCTCGAAAGAAAGACGAGAGCTTCTGAAGCAATAAAGATTAACAGAGGGCTTCCAAAATCATTTGTGGAAGCAGGAAATAAACTCAAACCAGGAGAAAGTGTTTTTGTAGTAAGGGGGACCTTTTGCTACAAACATGGAAAGATAAAAGAGACGTAAGAATGGTTAGCACATTGCATCAGGCAACACGAGAGTGGGAGGATTAAAGTTGTAAAAATGCCCTATTGAATACTTCAATATAACAAGTATGTGAAGGGTGTAGACAGGGCTGACCAGTACCTATCATATTACTCCATCCTTAGAAAAATAGTGGAATGGTGCTAGAAAGTTGTACTGTGGCTTCAGAATTGTACACTCCTTAATGATTTCAGGGTCTATAAATTTCAAAATCCTAACAGCAAAATGTCAAACAGAAGTTTTTTGCTTGAAACAGCCTCTTGTTGGGCAGTCGTGAAATTAGGAACAGATGACAGAGAAGACGAGGAAAGACAGAGAGAAAAGAAACCACTTCTAGGAGACCACCTCACGACCCACCAGGGAGGCTAAGACATTAAGAAAAATAAATTAACACCAACTGTGATTGGAAAGAAAAAAAATACCCTCAAAACTTTTCCTCGATTTTAGTGAACACAAGAAAAGAAACTCGCTACATATGCTCTTTTGCACTTTGCCTTTACATAAAGGGAAATGTTTCCAACGCTATCAAACCCTCAATTTCTACTAGAAAGTCTGGTGAGAACACTAATAAATATTTACTTATCCATTATTCTTATTGATTGTAAATATATTGATGTAAAAGCCACACTGTGCTAGCGCGGTTTAAAATTTAAAAGTCCACCCTACTGACAGAAATGTCCGGTCCAGCAGCGGTGGGTGCAACGCAGAGCTGTCGGTCACCAATGTGTTAAAAAACATACAAGCTATGAAAGGACTCTTCTTTATTCCGGTCACCACACGGACACTTCCTGGTGGATCAGTAGCAGAATTAAACCAGGACAGAGTATTGTTGGTATGACCAGAACACACAGGATTGCCAGCTAATTACATTAAGATAGTGTATTGCAAGCCAACACATTAAATACATTATTGATTAAATGGAACCAAAGAGAGCAAATGTGTTTTGCAATGGATTGGCTTATTATAAACCAATAATTTGAATGATGTCTCCTGCTAAGCCTAAGTAAATGGATATTAAGATGTGACTTCTTCCAAAGAGAACATTTGAAATATTTCTCATTAGTAGTTGTCATATAGGTGGCTCTTGGTGTAAGCAGTTAGATTCTCGCCTCTGACCACAGCGATCCCGTTTGCGAGTCTCGGTCACTCCATACAGGTTTCATGGTGGATAAAACAGAGCTTGGGCAGGTTTTCCTTGGGGTTTTCTCCCTTTTCCCTTGACACAATTTCATTCTACTATTTCCCCATATTCAATTGAATCAATTTGTTTCATTTCATTCATCTGCCCTTGTGATGGTGTGTGAGGCGTGGTCGGCCAGCACCCTTGTCATTCACACACCTCTATAAATATAGGGGCTTCATCTCATCTCATGACTTGACCCTTAGTTAGACACGAGTTGAGGATATTTTTTTATTTTTACTAGTAGTAATATTCATTCCACAATTTTAAGAACCCTGTTTCACTTATAAGTATAGTTCTAAACTGTACGTATACAATATCATAACCAGATAAGGAGATTGAATTTAATAACATTTTATAAAAATACAAATAACTTATACATGAGGTAATAACAACAATATTTGAAATTCAAATGGATGTGATTAATACATTTCATAAATGAATGTGCCAATATTTTTTTAATGTTACCTATTGATGGTGGGCAATGAAAACCTCATAACTCCATAAAGTAAAAGTAAAGTGATCCCACAACAGGCCCGGAGGCCCCTGGGGTAGTAGGAGGTTAAGGCTCCCACTTTTTTAAGACAATCGGCACTTTATGTCAGCCGGGTTGTCAGCCCTGCGTGTGGGCCGCCTTTACCCCCAGAACAATCTTCTGGTACTCTTTTCCGTAGGAGGCTGAGTCGACCCCAGGGCCATGGTGCCGCCAGAGGGTTTGGGTCAGTTTAAAAATCCTGATCCCATCAGGACTTGAACCCTCGACCCTCCGGCTTACTCCATTTTGATACATTTTACAGGAAAAACAAATAACCATTTTAAATAATTATGAAAATTGATACAGCAATAGTTCCCACATATTTTACTGCAGAATACAAGTGAAGTTGTTAATAAATTTTTAGTCCGTGTTCTCAACAGGTTATGCATCACATATTTCTGTGCTGGCTACTGGAGTTATGTGCTTTTCAATGACTGATGGAATTACGAGGTTTTCATTGCCTACCGTCGATATGCTCATATGAAAATATGCAATTTGCAACTTACAATATATACAATGAGAGACTGTCCATTTGGGTACAAAATGAGCAAATATTTCTCATAAGTCACAGATAGATTTTAGGATTCTCAAAATACATACAAAAAGCCGTTAATCCATCATATGCACTTTGAGGCCTGAGATTATTAAAATAAACTGGACAGGCGTAGGATATCAGTAAGAACTTTCCACCAGACACTATTATTAGCAACAGCCATCACAAATTAATGTCGGTACAATGTTAATTAAGAAAAAAACATTTCTCCTTTTGTCAACCAGCATCTCTTCTCTCATGTTCCTCAGCATTTGTTTTCTATTTTGGATAGAGAAACAGACATTTTCATTCTTTTGTAAAAAACACTTTTGCACAGCACAGAAGTTAATAACCGTATAACATGTAGTAGTAGTCTAATGCCCATTAGCTTGGATGTGTTCCATTTGCTTTCTTGCTTCCCAATAGAGTCCTGCCAGAGTTCTTGTAGGTGACATCTTCAGAGCCTCACAGCTAGCAAGATGATCTTTGTTCATGGTAGTGTTATTGTCTTGGCACAGGATGCAATTTGGGGAGTTGAAGATTCCAATTTTATGGAGGTGTGCTGCCAGGTAGTCATGGCCTGTTAACAGTCTGAATGCTGCTACTGCTTCGTGTCTTGGTTGTTCAGGTATTAAGTTTTTATTCTGCGAGATAGCTGCCCATGGTTTCTCATTACTTTGTGATTTGAAGTGCTCCATCAGTTCTTTCTGGAAGTTTCTTTTAATTGTAATTTTTGCAGAATGGTAGGGCAGGGATTGATTTGTTTTCTGTAAAATTTTGGTGCCCTTTTTTGCCAAAAGATCTGCCATTTCATTTCCATGTACGCTGCCCCGCAATGAGAGGGGATCCATTGGAGCTGGATAATTTTATTTTGTTTGGTCAATAATCTTATGATCTTTTTTATTTCAAATACTTTTCTGGAGATTGGAGAGTTATATATTGTTATAGTTTGTATAGCTGATGTTGAATCACTTAGTACAACTGCTCTCTGAAATGTATTTATTCTGTAGAGGAGTTGTGTTAGTGCTAACTCTATTGCCTGAATTTCTCCATCGAAGTGTGTGTAATTTTTACCTACTGCAACATAGAAGCTAAACAGTTTTGAGTAAATTCCAGCTCCAGCTCCAGCTTCTATTTCCATTCTGGATCCATCTGTATAGATATGTACCCATTGTGGTTCAGGATATAGACTTTGAATGGTTTCCAATGTGATTTGTTTTAGTTCATCTGCGGTCATTTCACTTTTTAAAACATGTTTGATTAAATTTGTGTTAAAAGCAATATCTATATCTTCCAGAGGTGATACTGGTAAGAGAAGTTTTTTCTGGATTTTGATTTGGGTTGGGTTATGCTGTTTTTGTACTTTGATTGCTTTCTGTATGAAGCCATATTGAGTTTTAAGGTTTCTCTTTCTGTCTTTATAGTTTATCCAGTAGTTATCATGTGGGATCCTTATTAATTTTTCATATTGTATTAAGACTTGTTTGTGAATCTGATGGGCTATTGGATTATTCTCAGTAAGTATCTGCATTGCTGTTATGGGCGTAGATTTGGCTGCACCTGTTATCAGTCGTAAGGCATTATTCTGGGTTACTTCTAATTTGTTTAGGATATTATTGTTACAGGTGATCAAGGCTTCACTTCCATATAGTAATATAGGTTTTATGTATGTCTTACCTACTTACTCACTGGCACTATCGAACCCGTAGGTTCATGGCCGCGCGGACATAAGCTCTCCATACATCCCTATCCTGAGCCAATGCTTTCCAATAATTCCCTGTATAATCTACTTCCCTCAAATCATAGTTAATGTTGTTCTCCCATCTCATTCTTGGTCTACCAACTGGGCGTTTTCCTTCTGGCTTTCCTACAAGAAGTTTCCATGCACATCTTTCATTCCCCATACATGCAACATGTCCTGCCCATCGCAGTCTACGAGACTTAACTGTTCTTATTATATCTGGCTTCCTATAAAGACCATGTAGTTCATTGTTATGTAGTCTTCTCCACTCATCTGTCTGTTCATCTCTCTTTGGTCCAAAAATTTTCCTAAGAACTTTATTCTCAAATACTCGTAATCTCCTTTCCTCCCTTAAAGTAAGAGTCATGTTTCGCACCCATACAATATAACTGGTAGAATAACAGTTTTATACATCTTCTTTGGCATGGGTTCCCTGAAGTAGTCCCCGCCCAGAGAACCTAATGGGGGACTATTTGACCTCCGGAAAATTTTACCCCAGATGAACCTATGTCCGCATTTCTTGACGGTTGTATTTTTACGGTGAAAGATCGTCACTCTTTCGCCCAAGGTACTTTTTTCGTCTGGCTTATCACCTTCGACCAGTCCGGCATGGGTAACCCTATCAGCAGCAATGCTACTGCCGGCATAGCTCTCAGGATCATTTAAGCACGCAAGCCACTCCACCACGACAAGGTAAAGATACCATGGAGGGTTTATGTATGTCTTATATGTATTATTTAATACGGACCTAGAACATCCCCATTTTGTTCTTGCTTATCTCTTTAAAATGTTGCATCTTTTGTTCACCTTTTCTGTTGTAGTTTTAACATGATATTCCCATTTCATTTTTGTATCAAATTGTATACCTAGATATTTAACATAATCTTGATGTTTTATGTTTTGACCATTGATTTTGATGCAGAGCTCTGGTAGTGTATGTGCTAATGAAAATATCTCATAACAGGTTTTGTTAGTATTAATTTTCATGCAGTTATCCCTGCACCACTGTTCCAGTGAGGCAATGGCTTTATTTACTTGTGGGGTTAGTTTATGTTGTAGATTTTTAGGTGTGGTTGTCCAAATTGTTAAGTCATCAGCATATAGTGTAGAGTTAATGTTTTCATTTTTACTTAACTCTAATGGTAAGTCATTTATCATAGTATTAAATAGTGTTGGGCTAAGTACTGAGCCTTGAGCGAGGCCTATTTTTGTTTGTTTATATTTTGATATTACATTACCACATTTTGTTGCGCAGAATCTTTGATTAATGAAGCTGTAGATCCATTTTAGCATGTTACCATTAATATTTAGTTTCATGATTTTGTCCATAATTTTTAGTTTCCAAACTGATCCAAAAGCATCTTCAAAGTCCACGAAGACTGCTGCAACTGTTTTATGTACATCTAATGAGTCTTTGATTTCTTGACTTAGTTTTAGGGCCTGTTCTGTTGTGGAGTGGTGTTTTCGAAATCCAGCTTGGGCTGGTGATATTAGATTATTTTTTTCTAAGTACCATGTAAGTCTTGCTTGAACCATTCGCTCCATTGTTTTAGACAATGTGCTTGTTACTGAGATTGGACGGTAGCTAGATATATTGTCAGCAGGTTTATTTGCTTTCAAAATTGGGATTATAATAGCTTTGTTCCATGTTGAGGGTACAATTGTGTTCCAGATTTGATTGATAAGATTAAGGCAGATGGTCAGTGCCTTAGGTCCTAAATGTTTAAGAAATTCTGCAAAGATATGATCAGGTCCTGATTGTTTTTTGTTTTTTAATTTAGTTATAGCGCACTTCAATTCTTGTATAGTGAAATCAGTGTTCAATATGCTATCCTTGTTTATAATTTTGGTTTGTTGTTTTAGGTTCTGTTTAATTTGTTTTTCTTCTTTTTTGTGTGTCTTAGTTTTACTATTCTTTCTAGCAAAAAATTTAACAAATTTCTGGAAGCATTGTTTTTTTGAAGATAATATTTCTTTTTTCATTTGGGCTGCTTTTTTTCTCCAAACTTGTACATCTATTGTTTGCTTTGTTTGTTCAGCTATTTTCCTTGCATTATCTTTTTCTTTTTTTAGTTCCATAAGTCTTTTTGTCCACAATGGTTTATAGTTATATAGTTTTCCTCTAGGGATGTATAAAATGTCATAACAATAATATCACAGGTATAATGGCTGAGAAATCAACATTCAAATTAAAAATATATTTCTGAAATAATTTAAAGTAAATCATTTTTCTACTGCCAGGAAAGTAGTGAAAGATGTTGCCAGTAATATTGTCCAGTGGAAAGCTCTTATTGATGCCCTATGCTCCTAAATAGAGCTACAGGATCATGATAATAATTGTATTCATTAGCAGTTTGTATCATGTTTGCACTTGTCTACACGTTAGTGATAACCTCAAAGTATTCTTTACAAAAATAAAATAAATGGCAAAGATTAAGAAGGACAAGTTATATGCATTTTCATAAAAATTCAGGATGCAATTTATCAAACTTGAGGGATTGTTCTTTGGAAGTTCAAAGTACTAACAACTTAATATAGAAAATATTGAATTGTTGTGAATAATCCAATGTCCCACGCTGTAGCCAAATGCTTAAGGCATGATGCCTTGGCACCGATCTATGGTTCGTGTCTCCAAGGGGGAAGACATTTTCTCATGGAATTATCGCTAGTATGGGATCAATGCTCATCAAGCATTGTGAAAATTTTGAGTAGTTTTAATAAGAAGCGGCTCAAGCTTAAGAAAACAAGCTATAACAGCTGGAGCCCCTGATATCTTGACTACATGTCACTCCTACTAATAAATATATATACATGGTGTCCCATTTATATTGCTCACCCAAAATAACTTTTTTCTTATTTGATAAATGAAAACTTGTTTCTAGATCAGGTTTTTAATATCACTGGGCAGTTCTTGCTGAGGGTATACTTTTTATGTATCGTCATAGATGTAGGAGATACGGGGTAGAGGTTATGTTTTTTAAATGGAACCGTCTACATTTTACTCAAGAATACATATACTCTGTCCAAAAGCTATTAAAAATGTATCACACTGTACCATTTTTGTCAGTAGAATGTAAAAGTGGAAACAATAAAGAGTACACAGGTTGATTTAGGATTTCACAGCCAGAGTTACTATGATGAACTTGTACAAGCCCACAAATCTTCTACAAGATCATCATAGTACACAGATTGTTTAGGAAACTGAGCTGTTTAATGTCTTGATTGTGCAAATTACGTACCCAAACGTAAAGCTGTACGTAGTAAACAGTGTGGGTTTTGTTTATGATTTCCGACTAATGTAAACACAGGTACGCCTTCCCCCCCCCCGTGCACTCCATTTGTTGTTGCTTTAGCGGACAGTAGTACACTGCATACCAGTGTTGCTGCAGAGTTACTTAGTAACTGCATGGAGGTAGTAATCCAATTTTTGTTGTGTAAAGTTGCATCATGTACACGCATGAAGATAAGATAGAAATGCTGCTGATCTACGGAGAAACTAAGTTGACAGAAACTAATTTATTAATTTATTTTCAGTACCGTTAAAAAACATTATGAGTACATGTCTACATAATCTTGTACTCTACATGGTGTACTGTAATCAGCACTTGTAATGTACTGTACTTGTTTTCTGTAGGCAGGCAAAATTCCATTCAGGCACAAATACTGTACACAAGACGATTCCCTGACAAGCCATCGCCGTCTCGTTTGATGTTTGGTCGTCTTAATTCTACTTTACGTCAATCGGGAAGTTTAAATGCAAGACCTAGAAATCGTCGTAGAACACTAACAGACGAAGCTGCTGTAGTCACTGTGCTTGCTACCATAGCCATGAATCCTCACGTCAGCACACGACAAATTCAACATGAAGTTGATGTCTCGAAAACAAGTGCACATCGTATTCTGCAACGTCATAAATTCCACCCACACCATGTTCATTATCACCAAGAACATCATGGAAATGACTTCAACATTAGGGTTCAATTTTGTCAGTGGGCTCAGCAACAACTTCTGACGAATCCTAATTTCTTCTCAGATGTTCTTTTTATCGACGAGGCATCATTCTCCATCAAAGGAATTGTCAATCTGAGAAATATGCATTATTGGTCCGTCGACAATCCACGATGACTCCGACAGGTAGAGCATCAACGTCCATGGAAAGTTAATGTTTGGAGCAGAATTATTGGAGATACCATTAACGGACCTTTCTTTATAAATGGCAATTAAAATGGCAGAATGCATGCCAGATTTTTAAAACACAATTTTCCTGTTCTCTTGGACACCGTACCTCTGAATAGGAGAATGGTCATGTGGTACCAGCATGATAGAGGCCCTGCGCAAAACGCCTTATGAGCCCGACGAATTCTGGACCGCAAATACCCTGGTATGTGGATTGGACATGGTGGGCCAGTTAGTTGGCCTGCCGGATCTCCGGACATTACACCGCTGGATTTTATCTCTGGGGAGCTGTCAAGAATGCTGTCTACCAGAATGTTACAACACCAGAGGATATGCAGCAATACATTATTGAGGCTTTTACAGCTATCACAGTGGAAGTAGTAGCACAAACTACAGCGTTCTTCATCCACAGAGCGATCTTATGTACGAATGCCAATGATCACCATATTGAGCACGAGATGTAAACTCTCAGTTTTCAATGTAGTGGTGGTATGACATTGGATACGTAACAAGGCATTGAACAGCTCAGTTTCTAAAAAAAACCTGTGTACTCTTTATCGTTTCCACTTCTGCATTCTATTGGCAAACGCGGAACAGTGTGTTACATTTTTTGAATAGCTTTTGGACAGAGTAAATGTATTCTTGAGTAAAATGTAGATTGTTCGATTTAAAAAACATAACCTCTACCCCGTATCTCCTACATCTATGACGATACATACAAAGAATAACCTCAGCAATAACTGCCCAATGATATTGAAAACCTTTGTTAGAAACAATTTTTCATTTATCGAATAAGAAAAGAGTTATATTGGGTGAGCAAGTTATATGGGACACCCTGTATATATAACTTACTTATTACTGCAGTCTTGGATAAATAAACTTGTATTAAACTAATGACAATTATATTTTAAAAAGATGTTGCACTTAGACATACATTTCTTAGTCATTATGTCTAAGTAAATGTGTATTAAGATTGGACTTCCGGGAGAATAACTTATTACAAACTGAACATTTGAAATGTTTCTCATTACTATGCATAAGTAAATGTGTTTTAAGATTGGTCTTCTGGGAGAATGACTTATTACAAACTGAACATTTGAAGTGTTTCTCATTACTATGCACAAGTAAATGTGCATTAAGATTGGACTTCCAGGAGAATGACTTATAACAAACTGAACATTTGAAGTGTTTCTCATTACTGTGCACAAGTAAATGTGTATTAAGATTGGACTTCCAGGAGAATGACTTATTACAAACTGAACATTTGAAGTGTTTCTCATTACTATGCACAAGTAAATGTGTATTAAGATGGGACTTCCTAGAAAATAATTTATTACAAACTGAACATTTGAAGTGTTTCTCATAACTATGCACAAGTAAATGTGTATTGAGATTGGACTTCTGGGAGAATGACTTATTACAAACTGAACATTTGAAGTGTTTCTCATTACTATGCACAAGTAAATGTGAATTAAGACTGGACTTCTGAGAGAATAACTTATTACAAACTGAACATTTGAAGTGTTTCTCATTACTGTGCACAAGTAAATGTGAATTAAGTGTGGACTTCTGGGAGAATGACTTATGACAAATTGAACATTTGAAGTGTTTCTGATTACTGTGCACAAGTAAATGTCTATTAAGATTGGACTTCGTAGAAAATGACTTATTACAAACTGAACATTTGAAGTATCTCTCATTACTATGCACAAGTAAATGTGCATTAAGATGGGACTTCTGGGAGAATGACTTATTACAAACTGAACATTTGAAGTGTTTCTCATTACTATGCACAAATAAATGTGTATTGAGATTGGACTTCTGGGAGAATGACTTATTACAAACTGAACATTTGTAGTGTTTCTCATTACTGTGCACAAGTAAATGTGTATTAAGATTCGTCTTCGTAGAAAATGACTTGTTACAAACAGAACATTTAAAAAGTTTCTTGTTACTAAGTACAGGTAATTGTCTACTAAGATAGGAATTAGGAGAAAATGCCTTATTACAAACAAAATATTTATAAGACGTACATTTTAGGTCTATGTCTTCTGCATGTGATCTATGATTAGGACTGTATATTTCAGCATGTCTTTCTTCAGTCTGGTCCACCTGAAAATATAACATTATAGTAACAGATGTGTCACAATGTAGCACTATTCTATATAATATACATTCTGTAAGAGTTTTAAAAAATCCTAGCAGCAATGTGAAATGATGTTGTTTCATCTTTTTGTTTATGTGTCTGATTTCAGTTCTTCACAGTATTACAAGAAGACCGACAAACACAATATAGAGATACATTACATGTACAGTAATAATGAATAAATATATGCAACTTTCACCTACATATGGTAAACGAGATATTACAAGTAAAATAATAAAAAGAATACACGTATCAATCAAAAGCTATACACATCACTTTATTAAATATCAGACTCTTATTTAGACATGCTTCAGAGATCATTATCAACATTTAAAAAAATACTGATGAGCTGAAATTCCAGCTTTTCTTGTACCACCTGATAGAGTTTGAATAAACTTAGATCAAATCATGCTTACCCAGGAACTTCAATATATATTGAAATGTTTTTGTTATTTTTTCATAATGTGGGTTCTATTGGTATTTCCAAATGTTTTAATACAGTCCAACGAAGTCCAAACATTCTTCCCGAATTTTATTCAGTTTCTCATAAAAAAAACTGCACACCAATGGACAATTGCTCCTTTCCAGAAATGTCACAGCTTTTATCAGCTAAAACATTGCAAGCGCTGACATCTTTTACATCATCAGCAATCATTTTCTTTACCTCAAGTCACATAATTCAATCAATTCATTTTTAATTTGTGGAGAGCGTTCTTGGCATTTAAATGAGGTTTTAAATTTATATCCTCGGCATCAATTCTCCATTTAATCAATTCCCTGAAGATGCCTTCGTCCGTTGTTTTACCCCTTAAAAGTAAGTAATTTCCGTTTAAAATGTTCAACATCTTTGCTGAAATTGTAACTTCTGGATGGATTCCAGCAGTTTGTCAGAATTTTGACTTTATCTTCTCTGCTCATTAGCTCTGTTCTCCCGAACCAGTTGCCAATATCATTAGATTGGTAAATGGTGGGTAAATCTTTTTCGGATGTGATGAATTCTAAACCATGCGGGGAAAATATAATATTGTAATGTTACAATGTTACAACTTGTGTAGGTAATTACCAAAGAATTTTCTTATATTCATTTTTACGCATACACACACTAATATGTGTAGTTCAACGTTAAAGCATGAGTCTAGAACCTTCGAGTAAAGAACGTCAATTGGAAAATTATTTGAGCTTGTCGAACTTACTAGAAAATACAAGACATAGGCATGGCGCACCTTTGACCAATATAAGGCTGTAAATAAAAGCTTCATTACAGAAGTGTATGCGGCCAATGAAGAGTCGAGGTCAAACAGAGCTTCTAAAAGCATTTAGGTGACGAGAAACAAACTCAGCTGAAATTCGAGAAGTGAACGCAGCGTTAGCCATTCATAATAGAGGTCTTGAATTTTCAAACGTACTGTCGATGTTTATGTCCACTGGGACAGATAATTGATACATTGATATATCACATTGATTGGGTTTGGCGATCTTATTATTGTTTGTTTTTTACATCTATTTTTAACATTTTACACCTAATTTCGGGGGGAAGAAAGTCTCATTCTATCTAGTGTTAATAGGTCGAAAATAAAGGTGGGGATGCAAGCGCAACCCCCCTGCACTTACCTCGCTGGCCCATGGTGATTGGTCATTGACTAGCATTTGTGGCATGAGTTAAATAGTCACAAAATATTACTCATTCCCAATTCCAATCACAATTTTCTACTTAAAGACTAAATGGACTTCTATGTGCTCCATTATATAAACCTCCATAAGACTGGCTCCTGCTAAACATTCACATAAGAGTGACATGTGCTACTCTTTTTAAACTTCCCTAGGAATAGCACATCAACATCTCAAATTAGCAGCCCTTAAAATGATTTCTCGTGGTTTGGATATGGCCTAAAAAATTAATGACTCTCTTCTACATGGCAGAGGAATGAAAGTTATTCCTACCAACTTGTGTCACTAATCTGATGTCCTGTAGTGATGCTGAAATTTCTTTCATCACTCCCAGTTATTCGGTCTTAAAATTCTTAAATACACTCAACTTCATGCTGTCCTTACTGACATGAGTAAATACCTAGCTGTCTTGGACCCTGTGCAGCTATGTTAAATTAAGTCTACGGCAAAAATGACAATGTTGTTTTTATCGAAGAGTCTTAATCTTTACTTATATCTTACTATAATGGAACACATTCACTATGATAAAAATATATACTTTATACTGTTTTTATTTAACAGAAGCTTTTGATACAACCAAAATAGAAGACATAATAGGAATCTCGGAAGAGAAAGACATTTCAATCCAGTAATAAATTTGATAAAGGCTATAAATACAAATACTGAAACAAAGATTTCTATAAATGGGAAACTTACGGAAGGAATTAAGTGTGCAAAAGGAATAAAACAAGAAGCCATTTATTGTTTAATCTGATAACAGATAAAATTATATAATAGGTAAAGTGCCTACCAGAGTACCAAATGGGAAATAAAAAATTTAATACAATATGTTTATGCTGATGATGCAGTTCTGGTCGCCATAACAGAGGATGATCTCCAATGATTGATTCGTGACAACAGCAAAAAATTTAATATGGACATCTCTACAAATATTACCACATGTATAATAAGATGCAAATTATACAAGTTATGGATTTTAAATATATTGGAATACACATCTCTAGCTCTAGAATATTGATTGATGAAGTAAATTGATTGATGAAGTAACATCTCAGGTTTTCAAAGCATCGAGAGTATCAGGATACTTAAAAGTTGTTATATGGAAAAACAAATATTTTAACACAGAAAGTAAAGTAAAAGTTTATAAAACATGTGTATGGCCTGCAGATACAAGAGCAGATACTAAACAACTCATAAGAACAGCAGAAATGAACATTTTAACAGCCTTAGTAAACAAAACAAGATTTGACAGAATTAGAAACTAGGATGTGAGAGAGGAATGCAATATCATAGATGTTAAGATATTTGTTACAACAAGGAAAAGGGAATGGAATGCTCACGTGGACAGAGGCTCATTAAAGTAGTGAAGAACTTACATCCTGGAGCAAAGAGAGAAGTTGGCAGACCCCTCAACAGATGGAATAACATGTAATCACCTTTGACATAGTGTGTGTGTAAATAAATAGGTATATGTCTATAGAAAAAGAAGAAAAATATAATATATTTTTATGTGTAATTAATAAGACATATATGAAGATACTGAATTCAATGTTTAAAAAAATATAGTTTATAATCTTGACCTGAGTCATTATTTATTTTCTATACACCTGCACTGAGAATAATTGGACGGTGTTATGTATCAAACAGCTATGCACCATTATGCAATTTTCGGAAAAAAAGAAATGTTAAAAAGTTTAAGTCATTCTTTACTATTTATTGTAGCACCAAACTAACAACACTGGATACTGCAGGTTGTAACCTCATATTCATAATGAAAAATCTCGCATGTGGTTTGTTTGTAGACCCATGTTTGCTGGAACTTTTTGCTTCTAACACCATATACTTTCAACCTGTATACATTCTCACAAGCAAAATATGAAAATATAAATTTCAATGTGTTTGTCTTAATATTATTGGTTAAATTAAATTTTAGCACAGACACTAAGTCCTATACTGAATTGATTATTTAACTGTCAATAGGGACTGAGGAAATCTCGTTAATCCATTCACGCGCGTCACTAATTAGATGACGCAGCATTTGACATAAATTTTCCCACTACTGTCGCTCCCTATCTCTACAGTTAAACAATTAAACTTAACCAAACTAGTAAGCAGACTTATTTTAAAGCTAACTGATGTGACATCTCTTACTGTATAACATTCAAAACACTAAGAAATAGTTAACTGTTTAATTTAAAGAGGTTGAATCTTGCAAAATATAAGGTAAAGTGATCCAACTAGTGCATGACAAGGTTAAGACTTCCACCTTTCCATACAATTAGCACAAGATTTCACCCATGTTCTTAGTTCTACATAAAGGTAACTATTACCCCAGAGCGAATATCTGATACTCATTCACATTTAAAGGCTGAGCCAACACCAGGGTCATGATGCAGTCGGAAGGTTTAGGCTGTTTAAATACACTGCCTCCACCAGGATTCAAACTACTGGTCTTCTGGCATCTACCATGTTGTCTTAACGAACACCACATATCTGGTGAACTACAGCACTTAAAACATGAGACTTTCAGAGTTATGAACATAAAACTGAGTTCTAAATATATCCCTGAACAGTGTTTTCTAGTGTAAGGAGAGAAATACACAGTGGTGTGTTACAAGCTCACACTTAGCAAATGCTGCAAAACAAAGAAACCAAAGTACTGGTACTTTATTTACTGGTGAATAAGACAAACTTTTTAACTTAATTTTAAAAATGGATGCAACTCACATAACAAAGGTAAAGACTATCATCGTCATTACACTCCCTTTTAACTTCCAATATCTTCGTAGGCAGTTAATTGTAAAATCAAATTGACATGTGACTCTCACGTTATTTCTAGCATGTGTCAAGTGGGCAAGAATAATGACCAAAGTTTTGAAATGGATGCAAGGAAACTCACATAATATCATTACCATTTCAACAGAAATGATTCACATACATGCAAAGTAGTCATCCAGTTCATTAACTAAATTGAAGAAATTCAGACAACAAAAAAGATTAAAAGAATACACTACCCTGCAATCTGATTCAAAGAAAGGTAAACAATTTAAGAAAATCACTTATCATCCTGGAATACATAACAAATTTCAAAAAATTTTCAAGAAATTCAATATTACATTGGCACCGATAAATAAATTTAGCCTTGGTAACTTATTAATAACCAATAAGAAAATGAACACCCCAGATAGTAAAAAATCTGGAATTTATCAAATTGATTGTGGAGATTGCAATAAAGTATACATAGGAAAACAAAAAGAAATTTGGACACTTGCACAAAGGAACACTGTAGAAATATTAAAAATGGTGAAATTGAAAAATCAGCTATTGCAGCACATAGTTTGTTGGAAGGTCATAGAATTGAAAAAGAAGCTAAACTTCTAAAACATTTGGAAAAACCTTTGGACTTGACAGTTTGGGAGAAAATATTTATACAGAAGAACAAATTTAAATCTATGAATTTCGACATTCTGGATGAACGTGACCTCATCTCAAAGTTCATCAAATCAATACCAGATGGCAACGATATCTCGAAGTTTGTCAAATCAACACCAGATGGCAACGTTATAGAGGGAGATTCCAACGAATATCCGGTAGTCATAATGGTGGTTGAAAATGAATGACAAGATCATTTGAAAACTATAGTTACCGTGTTTGATAAAACATGAAATATGAGGTAAGATGTTAAAGTGACTCATTAATTTACTAGTCATCCAGTGTTAAGATAAAACATTTGAAGATCATGTTTCATGAAACACAAAATTGTAATAAAGAGGACGACTGCATCTTATAGACTGGAAAATACTGTGAGTGGTTTTTCAACAGAACCACTTTAAATAATTCACTCAGATTAATTAAGTAGCATAACCACACATCAAAATAATAGATGGTCTAATATTCCAAAAGAAAATATAAACCAAATCCTTACCTTTGTTATAGTTGGGACCTCTTGTTTAATATCATCAGTTTCCGCTTTTACAGCAAATGCTGCGACCTGTGAACAAAGTTAAATATCAAACTTTACAACAATAGTTACAGGGTGTCTGTAGACTGAGTATCTTGAGAAACACAAACCAGAGCCATAAATTGATACACAGGCACCACAACATAGTGTCATTTTCTTGATGTCACAAAGTATTCTTAATAAATTCCTGACATTATCTCCTGGCATTGGCAGAACTGTAACACTCCTGGGTGCACCTTCCTGGGCAGAGGTGAGCTAATTAGATCCCGCCCAACTTCAAATACACCAATAAATAAAATTCAGCAGCGGCCATCTCTTTTTGATCAGGATATCGACCCAGTGTAATATTTTTACCTTTTTTTTTTAATTCTTCACATAACGAAGGAAACCTGCATTCAAGGTCACACAAACAAAAATTAACACCCTTAACTAAAAGAGCTAGAATTGCATCATGGTCTCCCCAGAATGTTTCCAATATAAAACTGTTTTTCGGCATGGTATTCAACATGGGGCTTCATCCCAGTCGTGATATCAAGAACTACTTTTCCAGAAGCTGGGTAGACAAATTTTCCTTTTTTGGTGATGTGTTTCCAAGGGACAAATTTCTCCTCTTGTTTGGAATTTACATTTTGTCCATGAAGAAGGTAACAAAAAGTTAGCTAAAGAGAAATTGATGCAGGATGTGATGGAAAAAATGCGGCTCAAGCGTTCTCTCTTCTACTCACCAGGACCTTCCACATCTGTCGATGAAAGCACAATCAGCTTCAAGTGGAGACTACAATCCAAATAAACCAGCCAACATTTGGAATAAAAGTATTTTGACTCTCAGGCAGTTCCGTATAATTTCCAGCCCTACATGGGTAAAATTCTATCAGATTCTGATCTTCTCAAAACCACCCAAGTTGTAAAGGACTGAACCTCATCCCTCCTACGGACCCAACTCAAGGTTCCATATTTATAATGATAGGTAATATACTTCACCTGAATTAGCAATGAATATGGTTACAGGTTACAGCAGATAAAGTCCTAAGCAATAGAAAAAATATGCCAGATTCGCTACAGCGAAATAAAATAAAAAGATGAAAAAAAGAGGGATGTAATTAGTTTTAGAAAACAAGAAAAAACTGGCTCTTATATCAAGGGATAGAAGAACTGAAACTCTTCTGAGTACTTATCAAAAAGGCGATAAAAATGAATTGACACCAGTACCTACAAAGTATCCTTATCAACCAGCAACAGTGAAACCAAATTTAGTCCTGGACTACACCAAGCACATGATAGGATACATAATTGCATTGCACAGTACCAGTTTTGTAGACGCACTAATAAATGGTACATGAGTTTTTTTTTTTGTTCTTGTAGGTGTCTATTGTAAATTCGTACAAGGGTCATTTCATAAGTTATGGCATCTACTATTATCAGCCAATAAGGCTGCTGGAAACAAAATTCAGTATATACAAGTGAGAGCCACAATGGTGGTACAGGAGGATATGTGTGAGGGACATTGAAAGATGCATAAATAGAAACCATTGTTTTTCTTCTATTACATGTGAAGAAAGAAGTGTTCATTTAACCCACAACTAACACCATTTAAAATAATCCCACAAGGCTTACATTTTTGCCGATGATGAGGAAGGTGCTGAATACTATCAGCTGTTTGTGATGTGTCTACGTGCACCATGTTAAGATATCCTCCTGTTTGTAAACTGCTTCACATGCAGCAGCATCTTCAATTAAAATTTTGAAGTGTGTTAGCTGTGGGTTATATGAGTTTCTTTTTTCTTCACATGTAATAGAATACGATTGAAAATGGATATGGCTTACAAGGTTTTGAAACATCTGAATACAACTGAAAAAGACACAGCCAATTAAATAATATACCAGAAAAAGAGTGGCTCAAATATTATGGAACATTATGGACAGATATGTCAGAAATAAACATTGACCCCAAATTAAAGGAAATGGCACATGTAGATCTTCTAGAAATCAAAGAATTAGAGAACGCTCTAGAAACATTCAAAAATAAGAAAACTCCAGGAATAGACTGTTTAAATATTGAACTTTTAAAGTATGCTCCAAGAGAAATTAAGCAGAGATTCTTAGATGTACTAAATGTGTGCTGGAGGATGTGCATAATCCCGGATGAATGGAAGAAAGGACTTATATGCCCCATATTTAAAAAAGGAAGTAGACACGAGTGCACAAGTTACAGGGGAATCTGTTTATTGAATACAGCTTACAAGATATACGCTAAGATTATTACTAGACGATTAAATATAATAAATGAGTATATATTAAGTGAAGAACAGTGTGGCTTTCGGAAAGGTCGGTCATGTTCAGATGCCATTTTCACAATAGAGCAACTTATTCAGAAGAGAAGAGAATTTAATTTGCCAACTTGCATACTTTTTATTGACTATCAAAAAGCATTTGATAGACTGCCAAGAAATAAACTATGGGAAATAATGTATGACAAAGGGTTTCCAGGACACATTGTCAAAGTTGTGCAAAGCTTATATTTTAAATCAGAAATAATGATTGATAAAGGAAGTACATTAGAAATTAATGCCCGCTATCTCCTGCACTCTTTAGTATATATATATAGACGAGATCATTGTACAATGGCAATCAAATTTAACCACAGAGTTTAAAGTTGGCAGTACGATTCTAAATACCATACTGTTTGCAGACGATCAGACAATCCTTAGCTCTTCAGAAGACAATTTACAAATAGCAGCATATAAATTAAACGAAATAGCAAATAAATTCAATATGACAATCTCTGAAAGTAAATCGAAAGTAATGGCATTCAACGGGAAAGACATATGAGGTGTAAAATCAGTATTAATAACAGTATAATACAACAGGTGAACAATTTTAATTATTTAGGATGCAATGTATCATACTGCCAGAAGGAAGATATTAATATTAAATTAAATAGATCTTACAGAATGTGTGGCACTATAAGACGGACACTGAAAAATAAAACTTTGAGGAGCACACAACTAAAATTTTACGAAATTATGGCAGTGCCTGTCTTAACATATGCAAGTGAAAATTGGACTCTTAACCGTTCAGACAGAAGGAAAATAGAAACTGCAGAAATGAAGTTCCTACGTTCAGTAGCAGGTGTGACAGTTTTGGACAAGAAAAGAAGTGAGGATATTAGGAATGACTTAAATATTTTCAATTTAACAAATAGAATTGACAACATGAGAAACAACTGGTATGAACATGTCAAGAGAATGCCTACAGATAGAATCCCTCAGCTGTTACTAAAGTACAAACCAATAGGACATAGAAATGTTGGACGCCCATTTACTAGATGGGAGGATTCATTACATCCCACTTGATGTGAAAACAGGTCAAAAGGCCTAATTTCATGAAGCAGAAGATGAAGAAGAAGAAGTAATAAAAGTAAAACAATGATTTCTATTTACGCACCTTTCAATTTCCCTCACCCATATCTTCCTGTATCTGGATCCCAGTTTTGTACCACCATTGTGAAGGGCATTCCAGTGACTTGTATATACTGAATTTTGTTTGTTGCAGCTTTATAGCTGATAAAAAATAGTTGCTATGACTTATGAAATGACCCTTGTATATGTTGTAGACCATGCACCTAAAACAGATACAATATGATCCCAGTATCACACAAAAAATATAGAAAAAGCACTTGTCACATCTCTTGTTTCTGAACCCTCACTAAGTACGCTATGGGGCACACAATCACAAAGGCCCAACATTGCAAAGATTTAAAGGCTTACAACATTTCATGGGAAGAATACCAAAAGGATCTTGGGCAAATCCCTGTGATGTATGCAGAACAAAAAGTGAGACAATTTATTTCTGTGGACCTTGCTGGTCAATATGTGTGTTTCAAAATGTATGATACAAAAGGAGAATTTTAGGAACAAAACTAACTCTCCATTCTTTCATTACATCAATAAAAAAACCATTAACATACCTAACACAGTTATGAAGAACTCTTCCTTATGTAGGAGCACTATTTACATAATTATTATTATTAATTTATTCACATTATTATTTATTCATATTCCTATTATTCCTATTATTTTGAGAAGAAACTTACAATGTAGATTTTCTAAATTCAGATAATTTACAAATTATTAATAAAGACCCAACAGAGAAATATCAAAAAGAAATTATAAATATTTATAAAAATAGTATAATTTGTAATAACTTTTTGAATACTCTATAATACAAATAAATCCCCAACCACCCAAACTGTACTCCCTAGTTAAATTACATAAGGAAAATTATCCTATTAGACCAGTAGTATCCTTCATAACTTCTCCATCATACAAAATGTCTAAAAAGCTAATAAATATAATTTCATCTAGTACTAATTTCAATCCAATTTACACTATAAAAAACTCTATTGAATTAATTGACAATATAAAGAACATTGATTTGCCTAATAACTTAATTTTAGTTTCTTTTGGTGTAATGAATCTGTTTCCCAGTATAACTACTATTGATGTAATAGAGATTATTAATAGAATGTTACTAACTAATAAAGTGAATGGTTTTGTAGTTGAAGAAATATTACACACTCTTAAAACATGCTTACATCAAAATTATTTTGAATTCAATAACAAATGTACTATGTACATAGCTAAAGATGGTTTGATTGTGGGTGATCCATTGAGCCCTCTTTTGGCAGAGATTTTTGTGGATGACTTAGAACAAGCCATAGATAAGAATGTATTAGCTAGAAATGTTCTATTTTGGTATCGTTATGTAGATGATGTCATAGCATGCTTCACAGGAACTAAAAGACAATTGAATTCCTTTTTAGATTTTTATTAATACAAAAAAAAAACATCACCTTCACAGAAGTATTAATTTCACAATGGGAATTATAAACAAATAATAGTATAAATTTTCTATGGATTTATCAATAAAACACATTGAATAATAAGTTTGAGGTTGGTTCTTTCACAAACCATCTCATACTGATACCACTATCCATAGTTCTTCTCTTCACCCACATATTCATAAGATGGCAGCCTTTAATAGTTACATTCATAGACTTTTAAATATCCCTCTTTCACCCTTGGAATATAATAACGAATTGAATATTATTAAACAATTAGCTATTAATAATAACTACGACCCTAAAATTATAGAATATTTAATTAAGAAAGTTCATTTCAAAAAAGCAATTAACAAAGTTTTTCCTTTACCCAAAGAAAACAAAGAAATAAGTAATGTCATACATAGCCCCACTTTCAGATAAAATATCTAAACACTTTAAAATGTTGAACATGAATGTGCCATTTAAAACTAATAAAACTTTACAAAATATAATAAAAAACAATAAAACCAAAATAAAAAAGTAAAAATTATCAGGTGTATATAAATTGAAGTGTGGCACATGTGACAATGTCTATATAGGACAAACTGGTAGACATTTTATCTCTCGGATAAACGAACACGAGAGCATATAACAGAAATTTAGAATATTCCAATTTAATCATTGTTTCGATCCAAATATTGAAATTTTACATGTTTGTGATAGGGGTAAGAAGTTAGACCTTTTGGAGGCTGTAGAAATAAATCAATTTAAAGGTAGTAACAAGCTGTTAAATTCTCAACTTGATTTGAATTAATCCCCTTTGTTAAAATTGAATAAACATTGTTGTATTGTTGCTTATATCAGTTGATATGCAATAACACTATTCATAATTTGTTAACATGTCTGAAGAAGGTACAGTGTACCGAAACAGCTGTCACTGAATTATATAATAAATATGAAAATCAAATAAAACTACGTTTTATTTTTATTTAATTAATACACATAGATTTTCATCAAGTAAACACCAACTCAATTGATTATTAAATAAATTCAGTTCGTTAGTTATAAACTTCACGTTTTTGTTGCAAATAGAGTTTCTGAAATTCAAGAAACAACTAACATAAAATGTTAGCGAGATTTTCCTACCAACGGCAAACATGCTGATCTTCTAACTAGTGGTAATTTTCCCAAGACTTACATTGTGTTGATTTATGGTGGTGTGGTCCATAGTTCTTGCATGAAGATTTAATAAATGTTATATTATTCAAAATGTTAAATTGGTACTGGATTACATGAAGCTAATTGTAGTCTTTTGTGGAACATTTGTCAAAAATGCTAATAATTCTGCTGCATCTCAACATTTGATATCAATGGGAATTTACACATAGATTTTACCAACTTTAATACACTTAAGAGAGTATTTACTTATGTCTATAAATTTTGTCATAAAATTGAAATTTCCCTTAAGTCTTTTATAACAATATAGGAAATTAAGAATTAATGTGTTGACAATATATTTGCAAGACAACACAGTGTAATTGAAAAAAAACGGACTGGCAGTTGGAGAAGAAAGAAAGAGAAGAAACCCATTTGACAATTGATAGATTTAGAGAAAGCTTATGACTCAGTTTTCGAGGAACAAATTATGGGGAGTATTGGAGAAATACAATATTGATAGAAACCTAATAGAAATTATTAAACAAATCTATAAAGATAACTCCGCTTATGTTAAAATTGGAAATATAAGGTCTTCTTCTTCCTTCCAAGTATCAGGCCAAGGCCTGTTACGATCCTAATCCTATAAAAACCACAAAGGGATTGAAACAAGGGTGCAGTCTTTCACCAATTTTATTTAATATTTATGTAGAATCCATATTAACGAAATGGAAACAAAGCTGCAAAGGTATGGGGATCCCAATAGGTAACAGATTTTTGCTGACATTACAATTTGCCGATGATCAACTGGTTTTAGCGCAAGACAAATTTGATATGGAATTCATGATAAAAAGGTTGAAAAACACATATGAATCATGGGGTCTCACAGTAAATTTACAAAAAACAGAATATCTGGCAATAAATAGCAATGAACGAGAAAATTAAATATTGGAAGAAGGAATCCAAATAAAGCAAGTGAAACAAACTAAATATTTGGGAATGATGATGGATAACATTGAAGGTATAGGCAAAGAGAACATAAAACATAGAGAATTGAATTGAGTAGCAAAATAATATCATCGTTAAATTCCATATGGTGGGGTAAGCATATTTGGAAAGACACAAAAAAATATATTGGTAAAACATTGGTGGAATATGTTGCAATGTATGGAAGTGAGGTATGGACAATCAATAAGTACTATAAGAATAGACTAATAGCTCTAGAAATTGATTATTTACGGAGAAGTGCCAGAAAGTCTAGATTAGAACATGTCACAAATAAGGAAATTAGAAACATAATGGAAGCAGAAGAAAGCATAATTGAAAGAATTGAGGATAAGGAATTAAAGTGGTTAGGACATGTCTTAAGAATGGAAGATGAGCGATGGCCGAAGCAACTATATGAATGGCATCCGAACAGAAAGAAGAAAAGAGGGAGACCAAGGTTAACATGGAAGGAAAACATGAAGACAGTAATGCAAGGTAGAGGGCTAAGCATCGAAGATGCCCAAGACCGTAGGCTTTGGAGGTTTGGCACGGGAAGACGGCAGCAGCTGTAAAAACCTGAAGATAGATAAAAGAATTAATGTATGATACTTATTCATATGATTCAGATATGAGAAATACTGATGAAATTAATTGCCTTTCTCAAAATAATGATCTTGCTTCATGAAGCAGCAAATTGAAAACTTTCACCTTTCCAGGATGGGAATGGTACGTTGACGATCAGTAGTCATCTCAAAAATGCTCACATTGATTCTGATGGTAAGCAGCAAATCATTTTAACTACAGAGCATTGTTTTACAGAGTTAGTGATAATGGTACTAATTTTGTTGGGGAAGCTGCCCAACATACATTTTTTCTCTCTCAGATATATTAGCTGTATTGAAAACTTTGTTATGTCAAACAATTTTGATTGAAAATTTATTCCAGTTTGACATCGTTATACAGGTAGTTTAAGGGAATCGAATGTAAAATCTGTTAAGACTCACTTAATAAAGGCTACAGGTTTATTAATACTTAACTATGAAGAATATAACATGTTATTACATCAAAATCAGATAGTTCTAAAGTTTTGACCATTACGTTAGATGTCTGAAGATGCAAATTGTTTGCAATCAATTACATCTGGTCACTTGGTATTTTGCCATTCGCTCACTGCTACCCTATAGCTTCCTTAAAACACTTAAGCTTCAAGGAATGAGCAGATGGCAGCACATTCAATGTCATGCATCAATGTTTTTGGAAGTCGTGGTCTAAGCACTATCTTAATCTTTAACAGAGAAGTGAATGGTTCAACAAACAGGACAACTAGTGTCAGTTGTCCAGGATAACCTTCCTCCTTTGTGTTGGCCGTATTAGGAATGTTCACAGTAAAGACAAATTAGTGTGTGTTGCCACTATTAAAATGTTGTATAAGAAATATATTAACTGATCTAATGTGAAGATTATTTCTTCACCAACAGACTAAACTTTTACTTGAATTAAGTTATGTAGATAGGAAATAACACTATGAGGTTTTTTAATATTGTTTATTTTTTATTATTTCACTCACCTCATACTTCATAACTCCTCGCAAACCCAGGGTTTCTTCACATCATTTGTGACATTCTCAATGCTGTGTCACGTTCACAACTGACGTCCAACGGCCTTCTATCCTGCACACTGACCTCCGCGCCATCTGATGTCTGACCGACTAATTTCCAAATCAGTCCTCTCTCCTTATAACCAGGTATTTCAAAATTCATAGTTGTATTTTCATTCTTGCATATGAAGAATGAAGAATGAAAATACAACTATGAAGTTTGAAATACCCGGTTATAAGGAGAGAGGACTGATTTGGAAATTCGTCGGTCAGCCATCAGATGGCGCGGAGGTCAGTCTGCAGGATAGAAGGCCGTTGGACGTCAGTTGTGAACGTGACACAGCATTGAGAATGTCACAAATGATGTGAAGATACCCTGGGTTTGCGAGCAGTTATTAAGTATGAGGTGAGTGAAATAATAAAAAATAAACAATTTTACTTGAATATTGTTAGCAACCACTTTAACTGAACTGCTTCTTTGATTTATGTTTTAGTTGAAGATCTGAGACATTGTTGTGACAGAAAATGTGACCCTGTTACTATTTCTTATACTCGTACAACTGGCATGTTTAGGCACATTAAAATTAGATTTGAATTTATTAAATAAGTAAATAAATAAACATTAACGGTCTTACTAATAAAAATCTCTAATACAGGCTTTCATCAGTTGTTTAATTATACAATATATAAGCCTTATGTAGATCACGTATAATTTCCTTACTAATAAACGTTGTGCCGGAGCTATATAACAAAACAGCAGTTATACACAATACGTCACATATTCGTCATCACAATGACGTCAGAACAATATTACTCGCAGTTTGTAACAGAAATAAAACAACATCAACTGGTGATTATTGTGTAAGAAATTAATATGGATAAGAATTAATAGAGATTCCCTAATTGAGGAGGTATGGAAAAAATAAGTGTGTTCTAATTTATATACATTTCACATCACGCTATGTCAAATAAAACATAGAATTGGTTTCACAGATAATGTGCTGCCATCTAACGTCAAGAATTTCGACCAATTCTTGGAAACTAATAAAAGCTTTCCCCATTACTTATGAATTATATGCAGTGTTTTAAGATGCATTAGAAAACGTTCAAAATAGTAGGAAATGTTACCGACAACAAAATATCATTTCAAGCGAAAAAAAAGTCACTATAGTTTGACCGGGAATCGAACCTACGACCTCACGCATCGTAGTCAGAAGCTCTAACCACAAGACTACCAAGTTAAGAAGCATGTTATTGCAATAAACGTACTTCTATACTTAAATACATTTTTATATCAGTGTGTGTGTGTTATGTATTAAAGATGCAAGAAAGTTTTCTTAAAATAATATTATGAAGCATTTAAGCTACATTCAGGTTAAATCTTGTCTACAGCAATTATTGTAGAACATATCCTTTTGTGATTCAATGTTCAATTTTAAAATATTTTTAGGCCTAATCGAGAATGAGTGTAACGAAAGGCATTTTATGATGCCTTTATTTTCCTACCCAGAGCTTTATTAATATTATTTATGCCCTGTGCATCCATCAAACAGTCGTTAAAGTGTTGCATTTTGGGTTAAATTTAAGGAAACTTTCATCAATATCATAAGAAAACAATCAGTTGATCTTGATGTCCGACAATTTTGTCTAGTTATAGAATCCTTAAACAAGGGTGGAGGCATGTATAACGATTCCCATGTAAAGTTGTACACCTCTTCTACACTGAACAGCTAATACAGTGTTTATTAGTAAGAATTTTCAACTGAGATGTGTATAAACCTTGTATAAAAGTTATATATGGATTATTAGTAAGAGGGTAATAATATAAGATAACAAATGCTTTATATCTCTCCTCATATTAATCTTCTAAGTAGATCGCGATTTCAGGTTTATGGTAAACCCATTCTCAGTACCATTTTGCTGACTGATGTAATGTCTTTCGGAAGACCCACTTCTACTTCTTCTTCCCTCTGGATCAGGTCAGAATTCGCGGGAATTTCGAAGTTCATAAGTTTTTCTTCGTTTTTCAGAATGTGGAGTTTTTCCCAAACTGTGAGTTCCTTTTGTTTATCTATTTGTTTAATTAGACTAGCTTTTGATTCAATTAGATGTTTTTCGGACCAAGCATGAACAGCTACTGCTGCCTTTTCTACTTCTCCATTTTTGATCTGATCTGATCCAGTGGTTCATCGGTCCAACAGAGAGAAGAAGAAATCGTTTTTCAAATCGACATAACATCAGTCGACAAAATGGTACTGAGGATGGGTATACCATGAACCCGAAATTGAAATCTACTTAGAAGATTAATATGAGGAGGGAGGGGTATGAAACATTTGATTTTATCTTAAATTAAACCTCATAGTGAATTATTCCTATAAAAGTTGAAAACATTAATAATACTCGTTAATGTCAAATAGCTGTCCACATAGTCTTAGGGTTTGTTAACGTCACCCTTAGAAGATCTGCTGCCAATTAACCACTCATAATTTAGTTTCTAGTAAGATGTGTCATGAGTGAGGATGTGATTTATAAGGGGTTCAACCTGGTTCATCTATTTATAGAATGTGTGATTCCTGCCCCAGGTATACCATTATGTAACCATTCTCTGGAATATTGTTTTTCTGAGATATTACGAGAAAATAGTTGCACCAGTGAACTGTTTCCCTGCAGAGAATAACGACGGTCTCCATTCAGTTCCAGAGGACAACCACCTACTAAGTGCCTCAAGAGCAAGCAAATGTCCTTTTTTTAATAAATTAATAGCCAGTAGTGGAGCTGGCCAATTGCAGATTTGTTACATCCACCTGCTCCTCTTATGTAGTCAAATTATTCAATAACCTGCCATTTTTTAAAATCCTACTACATTATTAATATAAAATTATAGAATATTCACCTGAAAGGTCCGTCTCCTCAACTTAATTATCATTTAACTGTAGCGCTTTCGGGACTTGTCCCATCATCGGCAGGATTCAAAACTGGAGTTTCACTGAAGATCTGGTAGAGGGGGTTGCATGTATTTGGTTCGTTTTCGTTTATCAGGCTGTCGTTGTGAGCTGCTTTCATGATATTTTAATTGAAAAGCAGCTCACAACGACAGCCTGATAAACGAAAACGAACCAAATACATGCAACCCCCTCTACCAGATCTTCAGTGAAACACCAGTTTTGAATCCTGCCGATGATGGGACAAGTCCCGAAAGCGCTACAGTTAAATGATAATTAAGTTGAGGAGACGGACCTTTCAGGTGAATATTCTATAATTTTATATTAATTTTGAATAAACCTCAATGGAACACATCATGAATCTTATAAAAGTCTACTACATTATGTATGAATCAGGGTAAATTGCTTTGCATTTTATTCCTTGTATTCTATTTCATCAATTAGAATGTTATTGTTATTGTACTAAATGCCTTAAATGATTTGAATGTACACTTCGCGACAAAAAGAATGAGCCGCTTCAAAAAGCAGAGTTCCTGTTATGGCCCACTGTGCAAACCCGAAAAGCCATAGCTGAAGTACACGAGGTAATGCACTATTAAATGTTTTAATACACTGTATTTGGTTTTAATCTCTTAAATAGTTAAAGAACTGTGAAGGAGACATGTTTCAAGATATTTAAGAGTGTTGGAAAAATACAATATTACTCAAATTACATTTTTAAATTAAGTTCAACTCTCATTCATAGTGTAAAAGTAAAGAAGGCAACTAGTATCGGATGTTCGAATAGTGTAGATTGTTAAACTACTTACTACAAGATGAAATGTACGTGAAAGCCAGGGTTCAAATCCTCCAACATTTTTTTTTCATTTGTATTTTCGCAAAATACATCTTATAATATTTAATTCCTGCCATATAATCTACGTCCACTTTACACTATCTTATGTATTATTCCTGCCTTCGTAAACTCTGTAACACTATTTAGCTACCGGTATAAATTTAATTGTGCGTGCAGTACCAAATTTTAATACTAATGCTATAAATTTATGTAATAAAATATAATATAGCTTCATATATTTATGTGCTTATTTATTTATGACGTATTAGTGAGAAAAAAGTTTCAATCTTCAATTAAAATATTTAGTTTATATATGTCAAGCCCATCATAATAATAGCTCATAGATGATGAAAAATAATAAAAAAAATAATATTATTATTATCCATCATCTATAATAATAATGGGATATATCAATTGATGTGATGTGGGGATCAAAATTAACTCAAAATGTCTCCAAGAAAATGACACAATATAGAATTAAAAAAGCAGATCGGTAATAACATTGTTAAATGGAGATTTGTGGGACAAGAAGAATAGATACCAAATTAGAAATTTATAAATCCATAATTCGAAGCATGCTAACATTCTGTGCAGAAACTTGCCATCTGAATAAAAATTTGAGTTTAAAACTTATGTCTACTGAAATGCATTATTTCAGATACTCAACTAGACATTCTAAAATGGAAAAAAAAAAAAAAAAATCAGAAAAAACAATTATCACACAACACATGAAAGTCCAAAATTCAACATTAGATTTTGTGAGATACAGACAACTACAATGGTGTTGCCATATACGTAGGATGCCAGAGAGAAGATTACCCAGACAAGCTTTGGAATGGATTCCACCTGAAAAAGGAAAGAGAGGAGGACCTAGATTTAAATGTATGGATGATGTAAGAAGAGATATGAGGGAGCTAGGTCTGGAATAATTGGAATGAGAAGATAGAGAAGAATGGAGAAAAAAGATAAACATTTAAAAAGCTTGGGCATAGGAAGATGTTTTATTACACTGTAAATCTGTTCATAAATAAATAAATAATAATATTAATAATAAAAATAGTAATACTTCGAAATCGTAGTAGTACTTTTTTTCTTTAAGAATGAATATACAGAATAGAATAGAAAGCACTTTAACAATTAAAAAACTTAACCTCTCCGGGAATCAAATCTGCGACCTCTTGCATACAAATCAGGCATTAAGCAATGCTTTCACTGCCTTGTTGCGTTTAGAAAGAATACTCTTCAAAGGAAGGAGAAAAACGTATTGTAGCACTACTGTATAATTAGTTTACTCGTGTGAATTGCGTGTTAGAAGTTGAAATATTCGAGACCAAGAATCAGCCCATTCTTTTTGTCGCTAAGTGTACATGTTTACTTCTTGTCTGATGATATGATCTGTCATTAAGCGGCAGAATATGGAAAATATTTGGTTCATTATTTCACTTAAATGCTGCTTATGCACACTTGTATTAACACCTTCTGTAAGTTGATAGACAACCATGGGTCGAATTAAGTTTTCACCTATCAATTCATCAAACATTTCTTTGATGAAAAAATGTTATTGGCTGATATGAAATGAGAAATTATATTGGCTGATTTGGGAAGCATTGACTTCTTAACAACACAATTTATCAAAATAATATTTTTAAATTCATAATACTTCATTTATCGTAGTTATACTTTTACCAAACACAAAAAACAACATAAAATAAAACTAAGTGATAAGTGATACTGGCCTCAAACAACACCAAAGTATACCATTTACTAGATATCAGGTTTTGTCTGGTTCACATTTTAAGTACATTGTTTCTTATAGTATGTGCATGCATGAGTATCAATTCAAAAATGTCCATTATTACATACTGTACCGTTATAGTACATTTATAGAAACATATTTACAATAATATATTAATATACTTTATATAAACAGAACAATTTGAAATATAAGTTGTTATAAACTATAACACATTTTCATCATACTAAAAACTACTTCCATTATCGAACCGGTAGACAGCATTGATATGAACTCTCAGGTTCAAGGCCATGCAAGTATAAGCTCTCAATATATCCCTAACATGACCTATGATTTCCAACTGCCATGGATTCCCTCAAACAGTTCCTGACCCAAGAACCCAATGGTCGACTATTTTAACTCTGGAAAATATTACACTAGTGGAACCCACATCTGCATTTCTTGACGGTTGTATTTTTAGGGCAAAAGACTGTCATTGTTTTGAAAAAGGTACTGGGTTACTGCCTTTAACCATTTCAGCATGAGCAATCATTTGGCAGCAAACCACTGCTGGTGACATTTTCATGAGACAACTGGTGTAATTGCTGTGATCATAGCACATTCCCAAGTCTTAATTAAGTTATATAAACGGGTACCAAAACCAATGATTGCAATGAAAAATAAAAAAAAAAAATTAACTTATCATGCCTATATTTTCCACAAAAAGTGAGCTTACCAAATTATGAGTTATCTCTTCTTCAATATCAATGTTTTTAATTTCATTTTTCAGAGCATCAGATGTGGCCTGCAAACAGACAGACAAAGTTTCAGTATATCGAACTATATACATAACAAATGGTACATCTGCACCATTCAGTGTTATCTTAGATATTTCTCTGTCAGCAGAGAAAGTTTGGAGGTCTAAACAATTTCTCCTTTAAATTAGCAGTGGAACTCGAACAGACTGGCACAGAGCTAGAAAGGGAACAACTAGGGTTATGAACATGTTCCACGTACGTTGTTCCTATTTTGTTTGTGGAAGTGGGTAATAACAACAGTGGGTCTTCATATTTTGAGGTGTTCCTGCTATGTTTACAAATAAGGAGTAAACCGACATTATTCTACTCTATGGTGAAACATGGTAAAATGCTACTGAGAGGTACCCAGATCATCCATTACCTTCTGCCTTTGATTTAGATGTCAAGTAATGAAATGTGAACTGATAGAATATTCAGAAAGACATGCATGACCTGTGCATTAGAACAAGGACAATGTACAAAATGTCTTCTAATATTTTCAACACAATCCCTACACTTATTAATATATTTATCATGACTATTATTACTACCACTGACTAATTTACTGGCACTGTCATAGGTTCATGGCTGTGGGGACTAAAGATTCCATGTATCCTTATTGTGAGCTAATTATTTTCAATCATACCCATATAATTTCCCCCCCTCCAATCACCCTCAATTGTGGGTTCATCACTGGGTGATTTCATCCTCATTTTCTTTTGAGAGGATTGATATGTCCTTCTTCTATTTCCTATTCATGCCACATGATCTGTCCTTCGCAGTCTACAAGACTTAACTGTTCTTATTACATCTGGTCTCCCATAAACATTGTGTAACTCACTGTTAGTATCTATACTTTTAATATCATGTTTGAACACCGTTCAGGTTAAAATTATTTCAATTTTAAAATTTGTACCTTATAAAACAGTCTTCCTCAACTATAATAACTTCTGTTATAAATGTCGTCACACTATTAAAATTCTAAACCTGTCAAAGACATGCTTCACCCTCAGGAATTCTTATGCTACTGAAATTATTTGTGTATTTCATTCAGAGGGCTTTGGTTGTTGGGTGTGTCCTCATTTAGTATATTTTTATTTTCTGCTTCAAGAAGATTTAAATTAAGATTTTAATGAACATTTCTCAGACTTTATTAAAAGGAGGGAAAATCAAGTTTTGCTGAATACACTTGAGAAACAGACCATCAATTCAACAACATAGATAAAACAATGTCAATAATCCACAAAGAGAATAATAGACAAAAAAATCAATATCCCAGAAGAGATTGAAAATATCAAGGAAGGAGAAAATGAAAATACTCTAAATGAGAACACACCCAATAACCAAAGACCTCTGTATGAAATATAGAAATAATTTCAATACCATAAGTATTCCTGAGGACAAAGTCTTAGAAAGGCCTAAAGTTCAATAGTGTGACGATGTTTATAACAGAAGTTATTATAGTTGAGTACGACTGTTTTATAAGGTACAAATTTTAAAATTGATATCACTGTTATTAGCCTTTCATTTCATCTGTCTGCTCATTTCTCTTTGGTCCAAAATATTTCCTATGAATTTATGTTCACAATCATTCACCTCTCTAAGTAAATGCCAATGATTCACATCCATATTACTGAGAGAACAGCAGTTTTACAAATCTTCAGTTTAATGTTCTTATGAAAGAAGCTGTCATGACAAGAGTCCCTCTAATACAAAATAGCATGCATTCCCAGAGTTGAGTTTATGTTTAATTTGTTGGTGCACCTGGCCCGTTTGTAATTATTGTTCCTAGGCATTTGAATTCAGCCTTTGCTTCAAAATTTCCCTCATCTGTCATTAACTAAATCATTCATATTATATAATCTAATTCTAGATGAGACCATGTAATTAGTTTCATTTATATTAAATTTCTGCCACAATTACTCAATACAGTAATAACACTACATCGTCAGCATTAACTAATAGCTTATTAACACTAATGAATTGTAGGCCTTCTTCATCTTTTAAAGATTTTAAGATAGAGGCGGCCATCATGCAAGGCTGATAACGCAGAAGACATTTTGAGCCGATTGTCTAGAAAGGTTAGAGCCTTAACCTCCTACTACCCCAAGGACTGTAATGGAATTACCAAACTTACAAATGTAAAGCTGAGTTTGAAAATCAAACCATTAGAGTGAAGGCTAACCTGAAGCAAAAATTTAAAAATCACTCCAGCAGCTGCAATTGTCAATTTTTTTTTGCAGCAAACCATATTATATGTCAATGAATAACAATGAAAAATATAATCTCAAGAAAAAAATAAATAAAAATCTGGCCAATACAAATGGCCATATAAACAAAAGGCAAAATTTGAAAATCTAATGGCAACCATGTTTATATCTCATAATGGATTTGGATGAACACAATTTAATTAAAAAAAGGAACATACATTCCACAAACTAGCAAAATCGAACCTTATATTATGTTTCCAAGTTATTTCGCTTAGTTTACAACAGTTACTACATGATGGATTTTTTTACTATTCTAACTCAAATTCCATCACGTTTGAATAACCAATTCTGGGGGTAACTCCACGTATGAGCAGGAGCACTGTTGCAACATTCACTAGAACAAGGATCCAATAGTTTCACTCTACAATTCTGAAATACCAAGAAAAACATTACCTCAAGTTTTGTTTCACCGGGAGCTGGATATGTTTCATGTTCAGTATCAGAATAGTCAGTCTGTACTTGTTCTGATTTTATTTCAACTTTAACATCCTGTAACATAAAAATTACAATATATCATCAGGTCAAATATACACTTCTCAGAATTCATGTGCAATGTTTTCACACAAAGTAGAGAAATCATTTTTTCAAAACTAAATAACCACTTGTGTTATCGTATCTCGTACAATCCCTTACCCATGACATTTTTTCTCTTCAATATGTCTGTGTGTATACATATATGTACATTATGAAAAGTAATCCAACAAGAGGTTGTGTTTATATGAAAAAAATCACGAGCGATAAAGTCGCGAGTGATTTTGTCTAATGAAATACCCAACCTCACGATGGACTTGGAGTGACTATTTAGCGAATAATACAACATCAGAAGCTAAAAATAATTGTAATGTTCAATATTTATGAAATGTGAGATTATTTATTCCAATCTTAATTCTGGGCAATTTTTAAGCCGGCTAGTTATAAATAGCATACCTTTACTGTTAAATATCTTTGGGCTTGGAAAATATAAATAACAGATGGTTGTATGAGAAATAAGTATTAACAATAATGCAGAATCATTCTACAACATTTACTAATTTTTTTAGAGCAACAGAGCTAACCTCTATTCTTCTGGTTACAATGAGATTTAGCATTCCCAGTGATGTATATAGATATAATCAGAGAGGTCTAATATTATTGTTGAATTTACAGTTTTCTTAGTAACTGTGATGGATTGTGAGAGTCTCAATTCAGTTTTGCCTCCATCTCAATGGGAAAGGTAGAGAACAGATGAAAACTAAAATGTAAAGAGTAAAATATATATAACCATCAACAGGAACCGCAAATTTGATTCTATTCTATTTGCAGAAGATTTAGTGCTTCTGGCACTTTCCGAAAATTACTTGCAATGATCAATTTATAATTTACAAAAAATAGGTGCCAAATTTAATATGGAAATATCAATTAACAAAACTAAAATTATGGCATTGCATGGAAAGGACCCCATACAAAGTAAAATCTGTCTCCAGAATAAAATTTTAAAGAGATCTAATCAATATAAATATCTTGGATATCTCCCTATCTGGGATGAGAAGGATATCCCTGAAAAAATTACTAGTTATAATAAAAGTTTGGGAATTATTAATCAAGTTATGAGACCATCCCTTGTACAAAAAAAACACTAGATTACGTTTATATAACACTTTGGCTAGACCAGTGTTGACCTATGGTAGTGAAGCATGGACACTAAAAAGACAACATGAAAGCAGAATAATGGCTTATGAAATGAGATTCATGTGCAGAACAGCGGGTTATACCAGATAGGATCAGAAAAGGAACACCGATATCTTAAAAGAATTGAAGACTACGCCAATTTTGCAATATATTAAACAGTACCAACTAAACTGGAAACTACCATCTTGAAAGAATGAGTTCAAATCGGATCCCCCAAAGCTGTTTATAACTACATACCAAGAGGACGAAAAACTCTGGGCCGTCGTATGAAACCCTGGAGGGAAAATTATCTATAGGATCGTAACAGGCCTTGGCCTAATACTTGAAAGGGAGAAGAAGAAGACAAAGTAAAAAACTAGTTATGAAAAAGGTAGTTTTCAAGTTCAGTAAGCTAATTGGTGCAAAGAATATCGGGATAAGTTCACATCCAGGCAATTGGATAGTAAATTAAATTTAAAATGGCTTTTTTCTTTGTTTTGTGAGTATTTCTCATTAAAATATGTTTGCATGTATTAATTTAAAGTCATTAACTTATTCATGAAAATATTTTGATTTTGTGAATAAATATTGGCCAATTCCTTGTCCAACTTCATGAAATTGGTAATATTTGACAATTATATTGATTTTTGGAACATTATTACCAAACATTCACATCTTTATGTATCAGTAACTATATTTAATTTCAAACACCCTTATTAAGCACAGAAGACTACAAGTGCCACACCCAAAAATTTTCTTCTAAGATTTGTTTAAAATCCTTGAATTTTTCATTCGACCATGAAACACACAGACATCGAAGATTTTGCAGCACGATTATATATTAATGCAAATAAGTCAAATACTTTGATAATGGATCTGTTGCCTATTTTTAGCGTATCACATACATTTTTTGAACATTCTACGATATTTACATAAAAAATGAGAGTGTACGGGTCCACCACTTGTATGCAGTATGTACGTGGAGCATTAAAATATGTAAACATCTAAATATCATACAATTTTATAACATTCCGCGATTTTGTTTTATTCATAGTAGTTTGTCATTGTGTTTAAACTGAAGGTAAATTCCTCCTATGACACTCCTTCTTGTTACATTAATTTACCCAGTTCCCCGAGAAAAACTGTGGAATGAATAAGCTGCCAGCACATGGGCCAGATATTACAATTCCAATACCACAACAACACTACAAGAGAGTAGTACCAGCACTCTTCCAGCACAGAAAATAATTTCAATTTGTCCCTACAATCAAAAGAAAACTATCTGCATCCTATCAATTAACCAAAATTAAACAATTTGGTAAGCGATTTGCGTCTTACTAAAGATAAAGGTAATCTTTTACCTCGAGATTTAAAGAAGACAATCTTTTAACTGCTGGTACAACTTTTTATTGGTATAGAAATCATGAAGAATTTAAGACATATTTTGTAAAGAGAGGGAAGTTGTGTACTATTGTTGTATCCCTGGCTTGAATGGTTGCCCAGGAACAGTTTATGAACCGGCAGATTGGCATATATTTATTGTCTCTAGCAAAAGAAGTTTAAAGGGCATTCTTCTGGATAATATGAAAAAATTAGCCATAGTTCCAGTAGTTCATTGAGTACACACATACAAACAAGTGTACTATTCTACAAGAAATAAAATAAATGAAAAACGTGGTATATGTGCTGTGACCTTAAAGTGTGCAGTATTTTCTTGGGACAACAAAGAAGATACATGAAATTTCTGTTTTTCGTGTGACTGAAACTCTGAGCCAGCAAAAGGTACTGGAAAGTTACAAATTCACCAAGAAAAATCAACTGGTGCCAGGAACAAAAAATGTAATAAATCGCACATTCGATTATTATGAAAAAAATATTGCTACCCCATTTGAGCACAAAACTAGGATTTATGAAGCAATTTGTTAAAATTTTGGACATAAATGCCCCTTGTTACCAATATATTGATAAAAAATTCTGTTACTGTTGGAGGCAAAAGTGAAGGAAGACTTTTCATGGTCATAGATTCACAAAGTTGTTACTTTTAAAAACTGCATGCCTGATGTGGAACTACAAGCTTTGCAAACATACAAGGACATCATTGAGAAGTGTCTGGTGTAACAATAAAGTTGAAAAATGTGAGAAAAGTGTGAAACCATGCTTGAAAAGTTCAGGGCACTGGGATGAGCTTGAAGGTACAGTTCCTTCACACTCATCTTGAACATTTCCCAGAGAATTTAGGAGCTCTAAGTGAAGAATGTTATGAGAGACACCATCATAAAGATATAAAAGTGATGGAAACAAGATACCAGGGTTGATGGGATGCCATCATACTGCCTACTGCTTTCGTAGGTGATTGGTAAGAGAAAATCATCGGCAGTAGCACAAACACCAGTCAATTGACCTTTAATTTAGATCTTAAGGTACATTTGTAGCATATTATTTATTTTAAACTGTTTTAACTGTTCAATTGATATTGTACCACGCCTTTGTAAGTTGTGCAAGAATTTAAAGGATAATGGATATTACATACTTACTTACTTACTTACTCACTGGCACTATCGAACCCGTAGGTTCATGGCCGCAAGGAATAAGCTCTCCATACATCCCTATCCTGAGCTAATGCTTTCCAATCATTTCCTGTATAATCTACTTCCCTCAAATCATAGTTAATGTTGTTCTCCCACCTCATTCTTGGTCTACCAACTGGGCGTTTTCCTCCTGGCTTTCCTACAAGAAGTTTCCATGCACGTCTTTCATTCCCCATACGCGCAACATGTCCTGCCCATCGCAGTCTACGGGACTTAACTGTTCTTATTATATCTGGCTTCCTATAAAGAACATGTAGTTCATTGTTATGTAGTCTTCTCCATTCACCTGTCTGTTCCTCTCTCTTTGGTCCAAACATTTTCCTAAGAACTTTATTCTCAAATACTCGTAATCTCCTTTCCTCCCTTAAAGTAACAGTCCATGTTTCGCACCTATATAATATAACTGGTAGAATAATAGTTTTATATATTTTCAGCTTAACGTTTTTTGAAAGAAGTTGGGACATCAAAAGTCTCTGCAATGCATAATAGCATGCATTTCCAGAATTGAGCCTATGTTTAATTGATAATACGTACCCCGGTTTATTTTAATAGCATCTACTGTGTTTCGTTGTCAAACAAGGAACTCTGCGACCGCTATAGCGGCTTTTTAATAATCGTTTCAGGTGAATTCCTACATATACTGCTTTTAGAGGATAATAGATAGCGGCTACAGACTGAGATGGGTGGGTCACATAATGAGGATGGAGGGGGAGAATGCCACTAGAAAGCTTACACTACTGAGACCAGATGGAGGAAGACCGAAGCTGAGATGGGTGGAGGAGTAGAGCAAGCTCGGTGTCCGGGGATGGAGGAGGGCGTTGGACAGGGATGCAAGGAAGAGGAGCCAGGGTACATAAATGGGTGTAGAGCTAGAAGAAGAAGAAAGCGGCCAAACGCTCGGCGTACTTGAAAACATGTATGTACAAATTTCCATGCAGATCTGTTGAGGGGTATAGAAGTAACAAACATATACAGACTGCTAGCTAATACCCGGGGTGCGTACCTGCGCCTAAATACATGAAATGTTAAAGATTAATTAAATTGGTATACACTGAGACGAACCAAACATGTCTTTCAGGTAAACCTCAACTTCTAAATGTCGGATTTCGCTCATTTTTGGATAATAACTATCTCGGTTTATTTTAATAGGATATACTGAATTTCGTTGTAAAACATGGAAAATTGTGACCGCAAGAGCGATTTTTAAATTTTCACTTCTGGTGAACTCCTACACCTAATGTTTTAGAGGGTCCAATTGTGAATCTAAACCATCCAAGGAGCAACAAAGGAGACAATTGGCCAGTTACAAACCAACAATTAATAACCAGGCATTTGAGAAGTTTTACAAGATCCGCTGAAACAATAGGGATATGAAGGAAAAAATGAAAAAACGAAAAGGGAGAAAAGTGAAAATGGACAGGAAAGAAAAAGAAAGAAAATGTAAATAAGCAATGAACACTACAAACTTCTCAAGACTCATAATGACAGGTGACACGACATATGTGCGTAAAGCGGCAACATAAACAGTGGATTATATCCAATGGGTGTGTGAATATACAAAACAGAAAGGGAAACGTGTGTTGTTCAGTTAGAAATTAGTGAAATAATGAATAAAAACACAAACAGTTTCAAAAAATACGTAAATCAAATTGATTTCCAAAACATCAACAAAATTGAATATAAATAGTGGCATGAAAGAAAAGGACAACAAATTGTGTGTATAAATGAATCAGTCATTTCGAAAAGGGATCACCTACAGCTGATCAAATTTTACAGGAGAGGCAAAAAACTGATTAAATTTCTCGAAGATAAAGCTATGAATCTGAAATTTCTACTAAATAATTTTCATCCGCATTCACATTTACTAACCGATTTACAAGACTTTCTTGTTGTTGGTTTTTCGGAAAACTAATTACAATTTTCCGGAGATGATCCCTTTTCGAAATGAACGAAGAAACGTTTATTAAATTTAACACATTTCGTTAAACAAGTTTATTATTGCGAAATAACTACTTACATGGAATGATATTGTATACATTTTGTTACTTGGAAGTGACTATAAAAAAAGTACACCCGAAAATTTTAGTCATTGAACATCTTCGGCGTTCTCTATTACTTCAGGTGTAGTTGTACACCATTTGAATAAATCATCATAAAAATGTCGATGGATATCAGAAATTTAATGATAAAGTTTATTTACATCATCCATTTTTTTCTGATTTGTTGGAACTTTGCTGGTGTAGGCAGGGTGTGTTTTCACATCTGGTATTTGCAGTATTTCTGGGGGCTTTAGTTTGTGCAAGTTGAACTCTTGTTCCCCGAAAATGGCGTCAATGAATTTCCGGCCGATTACGATTCCAGGCTTGTCACTATTACACTCAAATTCGTACAATTTATTTATTGTAAAATAATGTTTTTGTTCCTTTGGAACACCTTTACCCATACTCTGTATGGACAACACTTTCTTTTTTAAATATATTGGCCACCATTGTTGAAAATTTATAATGTCCGTATGATGAATTTTCTTCAAAGAAAACTTGTTGGTTTGAGAACAACTACTTATGAAGCCCTCATGTTCCTCTGGAGTATAAACGCGGTCGTGACGGGGGGATTTGCCGTTCACTACCGCAAAAATTTTATTGCAGTCATTGAGGAAAAAGAAAATTACCTCTTTGGGGAAAGTATATTGTAAACTTAGTGAGTTTTCTTGTCCTCGTAAGGGCGAGAATGACTGAAAGCAACGGCCGTGGACATCTAAAATTGAATTAAAATTGGAATGTAAACTTATAATAATGTGAAATAAAATTGTGAACGTACAGCGTTTTCAATGTTAGGTTCAAACTGACGTAATATTGCTTTACCCACAATTGGGTTTTTCGAATCCGGAAATTTCTTGTTTTGGCGTGGTTGGACATGTCTCTGTTATGGATTCATGTTGTGCAAATATTTTTCTAGCTGTGTCTGATCCCTTTCTTATCTCTCGCTCGAACGACCGCTTTAGTCAGATTCAGATCGATTCCGAAAAGAAACAGATTTCATTAATATTATCATCATTATTAAACGGCTGATCGGCCTCCCTCCTACTAACAATAGCGTAATTTCAGTAAGTAAACAACTGCAATATGTAACGTTCAGATCTCAAACTGAATACGATTGTAATCAACTTAATATTATTCTGCTACTATTGTTATAGTGTGTTATGTTTATGTATAGTTATTACAAATATGTTGTTTAATAAGGTCTGTCATTTGGTGTGAATGATCTGTATTTCAAGTGCCCTGCCATTAAATAAATAACAATTGTTAGCCATGATTTTTACTGTTGTTTACTTTGAATAACACATAAAGAGTGCAAGAGGATAGATATGCTGCTGAAGTCTAGATCACATTCGTGCGTCAGTCCGTTCGAAAAGGGAACAACTCGGCAAGTTGATCCTTTTTCGAAATGACTACCTGAAAGGTAAAGTCGGAAAGTGGTAAAATAATTGTGTATTTATTCTCACGCGGAATCGATGTAAGGACATGTGTAAACATAGAATAACGAAAAAAGTAAATTTTAGAAGAAATCATAGGTGATCCCTTTTCGAAATCACTGATTCAAATATAAACTAATATATTGTTTATTAATTTTGTTATTTAGCATATAACATTGCAAATAATGTAATGGAGCTGCTGGAAATGCACGAGTTTTTAACGCAAAAAAATATCCAGGGACGCATTCAAACACACACAAACAATTTCATCAAAATCCGTCCAGTCGTTTAGGAGGGGTGGAGTGCTAACACACGTACAGAAGAAGTGCGTTATATAAAGATACAGATTATTCAGTCTTGTAACATCTATTTTTCGGTCTGGCTTGAGTCTAGTTGTTAAAGGTTTCACTGGAAACCAAATTAATGTTTGTCCTCTTATGTATTTTTTTATTCAATACCCCAGGTTTTCATTTTGACATTTCTGACATTCTCTCCTAGCACTGGTGTAATTGTAACACACTTCTGAGGTTGGGGCACCCGAAAGGCGAGGTTACGGCTGCCCCGATGATGTGATGAGTGATGATTATGATAGTGGTGCGCCAGGAAAGTCCTTAATCCTAAACTTAATCTAAGGCGAATATGAATGATGATGATTATTATGGCCGTATGATGTTCGGGGACCGTTTCTCACATTTTGTAAGTAATACCGTCCTAACAAGTTGTTCAGTACAATTAAACATTTCATCAAAATCGATCCAGTCGTTAAGTAGAGCGACAAACACAAGGACACAAGAATTATATACAAGAGTATTAAGATGTTCTCTCGTTTAACTTATGTAGACATATTCTAAAATATACATATTTTTATTTCCTTTACTTCGAGTTTAGAGAGACTACATTTTCTTACACGATTAAAGGTAAAACAGCTATTTTAAAATGCAGTCGTACGTCTGGTTTGTTTACATTACAACTTGAACTTAGCTCGGAGGAGGTACAGTAGACACCTAAAATGATCGTGTATGTGTGTGTGTGGCTGACAACCCGGCTGATATCTGTGACCAATTTAATTTAACACATTACTTCTATGACGAATTTTAATTATTTGGCGAAATAACCACTGTAAACCTATGACACGACTTTACTTCTCTCCCGAAGGAAGCCACACTCAGGATTAAGTTATAAATGGTATGAGAACACAGACTAGTAGATTCCATGTCCACTCGATTGTAAGATGTGTTCAAAATTGAGAAGAAGATGGGCTAAATATTAATTTTCTAAAGCAGACGCCAGTATGTTACACGGGGAATGGTGAAGACTACATAACAATCAGGTATATGGTAAATCAGATATCCGTCCATAGTAATTCTGCCAGAGAGCAGGGCTTTCACTGCAATCATAGCATTTTCATGCTATGCTTTGCAGCTTTACTAGGGAATTGTAGGTGTGGTAGCTTCCCGTTGCTTTCCACACCGGTGAAGGATGATGAGATGATAATGATAAGGATGATGGCCATATGATTTCGGGGACCGTTTGGGCCTTAAAGTTTTCCCGACATTTGTCTTACAGGTGAGGAAAAACCCCGATAAAATCTCACCCAAAAAAACTGTCCCGACCGGGGATCGAACTCGCGCCCGCTCCGTGACAAGGTAGCACGCTACCTCGAGACCACAGCGGTGGACAAATCAGATATAATAAGAAAAATTAAGTCTCGTAGACTGCGATGAGCAGGACAAGTTGGAACGATGCCTCTGATCGTCCAATAATGCAAAAATCCTAATGTTAAGCTTGAATGGGGTTTTGACTGATATAACAATTGAGTTGCATTGTAACGTAGCAACGATTGAACGGTTTAAAATTTCATTCTGTTTGTGTAGTGCCGTAAGCGAATGTAAAACATTAGCTCAGGTTTTGGGATCTGGAAGGTAGGCAAGTTTGAATACATTCATTACACAAATAATTCATACTAGAATAAATACACTTATTATACACTGCAGCTTCATTTAGTTGAATACTTAAAGATTTAATTCCAACGCATCCTGTCACTTATTTAAGTGCGCTCCTACTCCTAAACAAATCAAATGTGGTTTTTAATTTTCGTTCAGGTAAACTCCTACACCTAATGTTTTGGAGCATAATATCAGATAAACACTCGCCGTACCTCAAAATGTGTATGCACAAAGTTATACGTTATGACGAATCAAACATGGCGGTACGCTAGAGTCAATTCTTATTTTCAGATTTCAGTTAAACCCCCACATAAAATGGACGGATTTCGCTGAGTTTTGGATAATACCTACGTCGGTTTATTTTAATAACATAAACTGAGTTTCGTTGTGAAACATCGAAAATTGTGATCGCTAGAGCGATTTTCAAATTTTTACTTCAACTGAACCGCTACGCCTAATGGTTTAAGAGAGTCAAACAGTGGATCTAAACAACCGAAGGACGCAATCAGACACACACACAACATTTTATCAAAATCGGACCAGTCGTTCAGGAGGAGTTGAGTGACAAACACACATACAGAAGAATTATATAAATTACTAGCTGGCCCGGCGAACGTAGTATCGCCTTTAAATATTTTTACGTTAATGTTTCCGATGTTTTAATAGTTATCTGCTATTCGGGGCGAAAACAAATCCAACAAATCAAAGATCATAAAATTCGGTCCAGCCGTTCTTCAGTTATAAATAGTGTAACTAACCCGACTTTGTTATATATATACAGAAGTCCCGGCCACGCATTGCTGTGGCTAAGGTATACGTTAAATTATGTTGTAGTAAACTAAGTGAGAAATCTAAATCAGAAAGTTTTTGTTTTATACAATTTTTTAGTTCTGGTACGTTAACTACACCCGGTATAAATATGGGTGGTGGTTTATGTGGAAGTGGTTTTGTTGATTGAGATGAATTTATGTTGTCTGCATTCTCCGTATCATCCATAAGTGTATCATAAGGATTATATACATTTATTGATGGAATATTTTGAGGAGGCTTGCTGATTCCATTATACTTTCTTTTTTTTTTCTACCAACGTGTTGGCAGTTTGGATTCTCATATCATCAAGAAGTCCCTGTATAGCAATATCATCTTCTGATATATTATAGTCATCTTGTTTTTCATTTAATTCAGGCATGGAGATTGTTCCTGTAATATTAGGCATATTATTATAACTAACAGACTTACTTACAATTCTGTTATTCCGTTACTTAGGACCTTCATATGTTTTTAAATTGACATTCTTCTTAAATGTAAGATTTATGTCACATAGGTCTATACCAATTTGTGGAAATTCACTTGATATCTTATCATTCATGGTCTCGAGAACCGATACGCCATATTGTTCAATGTCCTTTCTCGATCCAGTTAAATTTAAATTAAGTTGCTGTCTTTCAGCCAGATTACTTAAAACTAATACTTACACACGAAATTAATATTATTATCAATATATTGGAAATAAAATAAACACAAATACACTTAAATTATGAAATAATCAACATTTGTAATTCAATTGAAATTCGTGGTTGCAACAAAAAGCACAGACACCTGGTTAATCAATGAACCAATTACCTTACACGGCCATCTGTTAGAATCGTATGGAACTCACAGATAATTATAACTCTTTGTTAAATAATAAACAAGTAATTTGCAATAAAAATAATGCGACTATAAATTTAGTTATAAACTTCCCTAAGTCTCAGGTTGGATCAAACTGCACACAGTGTGCAAAATTTTATGAAAATCGGTTCAATAGTTTAGGATTCCATCGCGGACAAACAGCGTGACACGTAATTTTTATATATTAAGATATAGATTATACACATCCAATACGTCTTCTTGCGAGGAGTGATTTTGGAAATAAACAATTAAAATCCTACAAATTATGAATAATAAGAAGAATAAGATTATTCAGTCTTGTAACACATCTAATTTTCAGTCTGACTTCGAGCCTAGTTGTTAAAAGTTTCACTGGAAATGTTTTTTAATAAAAGGCTTTCATCACACATTCTGCACACAAGGACAAACCTAATTAATAATTGTACTCTTATGCATTTTATTTATTCAAAACCTCAGGTTGTCATTTCCACATTTCTGGAGTTTTCTTTTGGCACTGGAGTAATTGTAACCCGCTTCGGAGGGTGGGGCGTCCGGAAGGCGGGGTTACAGCTGTCCTGGTGATATGATAGGCGATGATGATGATGACGATAACAGTGGTGCGCCGGGAGAGTCCTTAATCCTAAACATAATTTAAGGGATGAATGATGATGATGATGATTACGATGGCCATATGATATTCGGGGACCGTTTGGGCCTTAAAGTTTCCTGATACTGTATTTCTCTTACAAATGAGGAAAAACCGCGAAAAAATCACCCAAGGAATTTGCCCGTCCGAGGATCGAACCCGAATTATATACATATTTATTCAATTCATCTAACTAACTAACTAACTCACTGGCACTATCTATCCCGTAGGTTTATGGCCGCGCGGATATAAACTCTCCATACATCCCTATCCTGAGCCAATGTTTTCCAATCATCCCCTGTATAATCTACTTCCCTCAAATCATAGTTAATGCTATTCTCCCACCTCATTCTTGCTCTACCAACTGAGCGTGTTCCTCTGGTTTTCCAACAAGAATCTTACATGCACGTCTTTCATTCCCATTCGTGCCACATGTCCTGCCAATTGCAGTTTACGAGACTTAACTGTTCTCATTATATCTGGCTCCCTATAGAGACCATGTAACTCACTGTTATGCAGTCTTCTCCATTCACCTGTCTGTTCATTTCTCTTTGGTCCAAAAACTTTCTAAGAACTTTATTCTCAAATACTCGTAATCTCCTTTCCTCCTTTAAAGTAAGAGTCCATGTTTCGCATCCATATAATATAACTGGTAGAATAATAGATTTGTGTATTTTCAGTTTAACGTTTTTGAAAGGAATTGAGAAGTCAAGGGTCTCTGTAATGCATAATAACATGCATTTCCAGAATTGAGCCTATGTTTAATTTCCTTGTCCATCTCATTCCTGTTTGTGATTATTGTTCCTAGGTATTTGAATTCAGCCACTTCCTCAAAATTTCCCTCATTTTTCATTAGCTGTCCATTTCCATTATATAATGTATATTTATGTGTGACCATATAATTAGTTTTATTGATATTTACTTCCAGTTCCAATTTCTTAGTGTTACTCAGTAGTGTGTGCGTGTTAGCCTTTAGTATATCATCGCTATCGGCCCGTAGTACTACATCATCAGCATATACTAACTGCTCATTAATACCATTGAGTTGTAGGCCTTCTTCGTCCTCTAAAGATTTGATGGCGTGCTGTAGTACAAAATTAAATAGTAGAGGAGATAGTGCATCTCCTTGCTTCAACCCATTCTGGATTTCAAAAGTATCCGAAAACTGTTTGCCTACACGCACCCTACTCTTTGTGCCATTTAAACACATTCGTATAAGTCTAACTTTTTAGGAATTCCGAATTCTAGCAGGAGACTATATAACTTCTCCCTCTTAATTGAATCGTATGCCTTTTGGAAGTCTACGTATAGTTGGTGTATAGTATCATTATATTCCCAATTCTTTTCTAAAATCTGTCTTAAGCTAAAAATCTGATCCGTTGTAGACCTGTTTCTTCTAAATCCACATTGATGATCTCTTAGAATCTCATCAATATAAGGAGTAAGTCTGCTTACTAATATATTTGTTAGAATTTTGTACGAAGTTGAAAGTAATGAGATGCCCCTGTAGTTGTTGCAATCAGTTTTATCTCCTTTCTTATAAATTGGTATAATTGATTCTTTCAATTCATCTGGTAGAGCTTCTTTATCCCAAATCATATTAAGCAACTGCATATCTTGTCCATCATTTCTCCACCTGATTTTATCAGTTCTGCTGGGATCTCACCTGAACCTGGTGCTTTATACATCTTCAATTTTTCCATCGCCATTTCAACCTCAATGCACTTGGTTCTACGATTAACATTTCTGCTGTCTGAAAATTATCCTCTTCAATATCCTGTTCTGTATGTACATTTAATAATTTATTAAAGTAACTTTTCCATCTATTTAATATACTCCTGGAATCTGCAATCATATCCCCATTTTCATTCCTAATTATTTTTATTCATATTATTTATTGCCAAATAAAATCGCAATATTGTAAAAGTGCACCCAAGTGGAGAAATAATGAAACACATCAAACTATATATCATAATCAACATTACGGGTTATTCATTTATTTTTTTAGTAAACAACTCAGTAAAATCAAGGAATCTTTTCATTACTTGCTATATTCAATGTATTTGTTGGAGAAAAATAATGCTTTGACCTGTTCAGAACATTTAAAAGGAGGAGCTTTCTTTATCACAAAAGCAGGAGCTAATAAAGAAAAATCTATAAAGATCGAGGTGAAACACGACTGTGATTGGTTGTAAATCAAAAATCATTGTAACGTGATTGGTCATTGACTCCCATTTGGGGCATCAGTTAAATAGTCCTTCAAAGTCACCTCAAGCAGTAGTGTTTGAGATTATATTAGCAAAGTTCCGTATTCAAACCCCTGTTTCAACCAATCTGATTTTTCCCTTGTAACCACGTGCAGTGGTTAATAGACTTATGCCGCACCCTGTAGTTATCTTTCTTAAATTAACACGCTGTACCGACAGGTTGTGTCCGGGTGACACAAGAGACCTAAAAGTAGTGCCTAAAAAGGGAGAGGTTAACCCCTTAATTGGTGAAATTAAATGTTTTATGCCAGTTTATATAAATGCGTCGGACTGGAATAAAAACAAATCATGCATAACCGTAATTTATTTTGTATATATTGTTGTATAAATTTTGCTGATTAATTTTATCCACTATTTTTATTCATGGATTCCCTCAAATAATCCTGACCGGAGAACCGAATGGGGGAACTCTTTTATCCCAGTTTCTTGGCGGTTGTATTTTTACGGCGAAAGATCATCACTATTTGGACCAATGTATTTCCAATGCTTTAAATAATACTTTAACACTAGGGTGTGATAAATATGTCTTCTGTTCTTTTTTTGTGGCGGAAACTTTGCAGTTTTTGAATAGCAACCAGAAGATGGTTCTGGTGATGTCTCATTTTTTAACTTATTGCAACGTGTTTGTGCTCAACGACAAGTCAATCTGCTTGTGGTCTCCAGACCTAGTTACAAGCTGGTAAGAATGTATTGTATCCACCGTGGTACAAAAATAAGTAACCATTTTCAATAAAACAGACTGCATAAACTACCATTATTAACAGAAACAAAATAATAAAGTGTGGGTGTTTTTATTGAAATGATTTTTAGAACCTTTTTTATGCAAATTCCAAAACAATTCTCATAAAAAGGTTTCTGAAAAAATTTAAAGATCCTCGCTGATCCTATCTAATAGACACCAAAAATAACCATGATCAAAATTATATTTATATTTATACCAGCTAATACCCTAAATAAATCAAATATTAAAATGTCATTAAACTGTATGATATACGCTGAGACGAACCAAACATGGCAGTTGTTTGTCGGTTTTTAAATTTTGGATTTCAGGCAAACCTCCACTTATAATTGTCGCATTTTGCTCATTTTTTAAATGATACCTGACTCGGATTATTTTAACATGAGATACTGAGATTCATTGTCATCATCAAAAATTGTAATTTCTAGAGCGATTTTTAAATGTTCACTACAGATGAACTCCTACAGCTAAGGGTTTTAGAGGGTCCAATTGCGAATCTATGCCAACCAGGGACCCACTCAAATCCACACAACATTTTTATCAAAATTGGTCCAGACGTTTAGGGAGTTTTTGAGTTCGGATTTGAAGTAAACTCCACTTCTAACTGTTGGAGTACGCTCATGTTTTGATAATAACTATCTCGTTTTATTTTAATACGATATACTGAGTTTCGTTGTGAAACACTGAAAATTGCGATCGCTAGAGCAATTTTTTAATTTTCACTTCAGGTGAACTACATCTAACAGTTTTAGACAGTTTAACTGTGTATCTAAAACTTCCAGGGACCCACTCAAACACACATAGAAATTTCATCAAAGTTGGGAGGAGTTCAGTGACATACACAACTATATACGAGTAGCCTATATATATATATGGTATGATAAAAAAAATAAATGCCTGGACGGGATTCGCCCCGGATCTCTGAGTCTGTACCTCAGTATGATATCCATTACACCACCATATTAAGCTTGCATTGCTCAATGTTGAATATTTAATTATAACATCGATAAAGCGTCACTGCTATAAGGTAAAAATGTTCTCTTTAATTTGCTTACTTGTTATAGTCAGCTACTAGATGGCAGTGAAGACCGAGTTCTCGCGACATCTAGTAATTAAGGAGAATATAATACATATATAAGAAAAATAAATGTTGTGAATTGGATTCACCTGGTGGTAATGGATATCACACTGAAGTACAGACTCAGAGATCCGGGTTCGAATCCCGTCCAGGCATTTATTTATTTTTTCTTATCATACCATATTAAGCTTGCATTGCTCAATGTTAAACATTTAATTATAACATCGATAAAGCGTCACTGCTATAAAGTAAAATGTTCTCTTTAATTTGCTTACTTGTTATAGTCAGCTACTAGATGGCAGTGAAGACCGAGTTCTCGCGACATCTAGTAATAATGGAGAATATAATACATATATAAGAGAAATAAATCTTTGAATTGGATTCGCCTGGTGGTAATGGATATCACACTGAGGTACAGACTCACAGATCCGGGTTCGAATCCCGTCCAGGCATTTATTTATTCTTTCTTATCATACCATATTAAGCTTGCATTGCTCAATGTTAAACATTTAATTATAACACACACACACACACACACACACATATATATATATATATATATATATATATATAGGTATATACAGGTTGGTCATAAAGTCTGGATCCATTTCTGAGTTAACGTAATTATTTTCTTTTAGCAAAATCTAAAAGCATGCTGACAATAGAAGAGCGTGTGCATGTTGTTAGTGCGCGGATTATCTTATACCGAGGTGCGACAGGCGTTCACTCAGACCAGGACCAACACGAGCAAACATCCAGTTACTTTGCAATAAATTTCAAATAATTGGGAACGTTGCGGATGTACCACACACCGGGAGACCTTTTTTAACAGAAGACACTGTTAAGCGAATAAATCGAAAGAAGCCCGAGAGCATCAAGTCGTTGTTTAAGCAATGAGTTAGATGCGCCAAAACAAACGACTTTGAAAGTTTTACACTTTAGGTTGAAAAAAAAAATCGTACCATATTCAGGTGCTCCACAAATTAGACGCAGAAGATTACGCACCTCGTCAGGCTGCGTGTTATGATTTGATAGCGGCTGCAGACAATGAGGACCTTATGGATCACATCCTGTTCAGTGATGAGGCCACGTTCCACATCTGTGGCAAAGTTAATAAACATAACACCTGAAACTGAATGCATGGCTTGGAATTACGAAGACCCAGTGTGTGGACCCTTCATGTTCGCAGAACAGACAATTAATGGCAACAATTACCTTGACATGCTCAAGTTATTCCTCGAACCACAGTTACACCAGAATGGCCCCTGCACTTCTTTGCTTGGGGATTCATAAAGGGGAAGGTGTAAAAGACAAAGGTACGGGATCTCCAGGATCTTAGGACTCGAATTTGCAATGCAGTGACGGCTATTTCACCAGCTATGCTTCAAAACGTCTTTCGGGCTGCTCTCTAACGAATGGAACAATGCTTCGAAATGGACGGAGGCCATGTTGAAATACGATAAACTTGTATACATACCTTGACAATAAACATACATAAAAAACCATCAAACTCAATTCACTATTTCTTGGAAACGGATCGAGACTTTATGACCACCCTGTACGTCGAGTGGGTGTGTAAAGAGAGATATCTCCATCCCATTTTATATTTTTACACAGCAAGAATGTAAAATTATGAGTTACCATGAAATATACATTGTCACTATAAGTTATTGCTCTGTTATCAATATTTTCTTTTTTTATGGCAGAGAAAAGAAAGTGTCACTCTTTCTAGCAAGAAATTTCATTTTTCACAATTTTGAAGACATCTTTCTTCACAGTCACTCACTTATGTGTGTGCTATTAACAATCTAGCAGCTGTAATTTTTGTGTTATCGGAACAAACTCGACAAATGCGCAATTAATTAAAAAAAATTAAGGTCGAGCTCATTAACCAGAAAAATTAGGCCATTAAGTATAGTAGTTCACCTCAAATGAAAATTTAAAAAGTGGTCTAGCAGCCTCCATTTCCAATTTTTCAAACTCAGTATACCCTTATGGAAATAAAATGACGACGTTCTCCAAACATCAGCAATACAACGGCTGGTTTGTCTCCAACCCAATTACTCTAAAAACCACCATGTTTGTTTTGTCACAATATATACCATACAATTTAATTGACAGTGTGTCTTACAAGATACTTTAGTTTAATTTATTTAATGTTTTTAAGAAAGTAATGGTTTGGACATTTAAAAAGAATGTAAAAGGAAAGACTGTTAAATCTCAAGATACAAGGAGGCAGACCACGAGAAAAATGGATTAACCAAGTGAAGAAAAGTCTACAAGCGTGAGGATACGACTGTGAAGAACTAAAAAGAAGCAAAGCATGGGAAGATAGAGATGGTTGGAGGCGTATTTGTTCTGAAAGGAGGACATGATAAGAGGACGATGATGGTAATAATAGAAACATAAATCAGTAGAAATTATTTAAATTTACGTAAAATTGTACAAGAATATGCAATAGATAATAACTTATAATTGTTTTCACTGCAGTTTGATGTCTAAATAAGTTGGTTTAACAAATTAACTTTCTCCACTTTAAGGGTTGACATTACATTCAGTAAATTCAACTTGCTCAACAATTTGCTTATTTATGCAGTTCCTGCACGATTGACTTTTTTTTTCTTTTCACTGCATAACTTTTTGAACCTATTTTCAGCTATTATTGGATTTTTCATGCCTAATTCTTATAAAAAATGGTTCTAGGTTCAAACTCCGGTCTGAACATATATTTTTCTTTCAAATATAATTTATCCATCATTGAGATGTATGAAATTAATAATAAGAGGCCGTACTGGCTTTATAATGTAATGGAAAATTCCCAATTAAAAGAATTCTTGATAAGAATCCACCATTTCAATGTAGAAGCATTTTCATGCGTGGCAATTAACAGTGTACATAAGAGAAACATTTGCATTTAGACTGGAGTTTCTCAGGTAGCTCAGTTGGTAGAGCATTCGTGTAAAGAAAGGTCCTGGGTTCAAACCCCAGTCTGAGCCTATACTTTTCCCTTCAAATATAAAACATACAGTTTAACTGAAGAATGAATATAACCTCAACACAAAAATTAAAACCAACAAAAATTATAAAATTAAAGAAGAAAACATATCAGGAATTTACCCGATTAAATGCAGGGATTGTGACAAACTTTACATAGAAAAACAAAGGAAGAAATTTGAAAACAAGGGTGAGAAAACATCTTACAAATGTCAAAAATAATGAAGTGGACTAATCAGCAGTAGGAACTGATGCTTGGGAGCCGAAGTGGTAATATGTGGTCTCAGGAGTGTGCACAATAATAAAACCCAAGAAATGTCATTTATTCCTGCCCAGCACAATGCACCACATCCTCATGGCTCCAGGTTAATACTAAAGAACTGCAGGGGCGAAAAGGCGAGTTCTCAACGCTTAAAAATTGGGACGTACCAGCTAAGGGAGAAAACCCCAACAGAAAATCATCGACCTCCCAGGATTGCTGGAGGTTGGGCGTGGGGTTGACATCCCTACCTCGTAAAAACAAATACGTTCAGAAACCCAACATGCCTCGGAATGTTGGTCTACAACGACGACTAAAGCAAAGGAAAATGGACTTACTAATTGGCACTTGGAATGTTAGAACCCTTTATAAAACTGGGAGCCTAAAATCTCTTCTACAGCAATTACACCAATATAATATACAAATAACAGTTATACAAGAGACAAAGTGGATGGGTAATGACATATATGATACTAAAACACACACTATATTCCAGAGCGGGAAGCAAGCTGGAAAAAGAGAATTTGGAGTAGCATTTATTATAACTAAATCGACGAGAAAAAATGTATTAGCATTTACACCTATTAATGAACGAATATGTGTTATTCGCCTAAAAACTAAATTCTTCAATTTATCAATCATCAACACACATGCGCCCACAGAGGAGAATATGAAAGATCAATTTTATCATAACTTGGATGGTAAACTGTCATAGGTTCTTTCTAACGATATTAAAATAATATTAGGGGATTTAAATGCCGAAGTAGGACAAGAGAGAATATATAAAGGTACAATAGTTTGCATACAACATCCAATGAATCATACATTTTGCAGTCAGTAAGAATATGGTAATCAGCTCCACCTGTTTTCTAGGAAAAATATACACAAAGAGACCTGGAGATCCCCTGATGGATTAACAGCAAATCAGATTGACCAAACATTAATACACAAGAGGAATGCCTCAAGTATAATTGATGTTAGAACTCATCGTGAGGCGATAGCAAACTCTCACCACTATTTATTAAAACAGCATATAGCGGTAAAATAGATGGAAAAATGAACCAAAAATCAATGAACAAAAAATAAATTTTAAAAGAATCCGAACACCTAGAAACCTATCAAAAAATGTTGAGAAACGTCCAATGTTTTGAGAAAATTAATTTATGATCTATGAGTTTGAAATTCCACAAGCAATACAATATGAAAAAAGTGACTAATCCTCGGAGATTGTAGCGCACCACTCTACCTATGTTATAATAAATTGGTTTATTTTACCTGATGCAGTTAGAACCATAAGGTCTTCTCCTCTACTTCTCCAGGGTTAAATTACACAGATGTTAAATAAATTATAAATTAATAGCACATACTAGGCCTTGGACAGTATACAACTGACAAAGAAAGTACAAAATATTATAAAATAACAGTAACAATAACAAAATATAATAATAATAAAACATATAACTTTATTCTATTAATAGCTTGAAGATGGAGGTATAAAATATAATTTAATAATAAAAATATACCTTAAACTTGGTTATGTTGTCCAAGGAAATACTGACTGAGCCTGTTTTTGAGTCAAGCAGACCTTGGTATAAAATGGAGGGAAATCCAGAGGTGAGTAGCTGAAACAAAGAAGGATGAGGAATAGTGAGATGTTCGATGTAAAGGTGCAGCTAGAGTTACGTTGTCTCTCGACTATGAATTATGTTGTGGTGGGAAGGTAGTAAATGGAAGAGAGTATAAAGATAAAGGGGTGATGAGGTGGACAAAGTAAAGTGTGGTGTAAGAAATAGAGGCAACTGTCTACCAATCAGAGCCAAAAGCAGGAGTTCTGTGACCTGGTTCACGGAGGTTGCACATATAATGTACGAAAAATTATAAATTTCTTGCAGACATTCTCCAAATGTGATGCTCATAATATAGGGGGCTCTGATCATAACTACAGTACATAGCTGGGTAGACAAATTTTCCTCTTTTTGGCGATGTGTTTCCAAGAGACAAATTTCTCCTCTTGTTTTGGAATTTACATTTTGCCCATGAAGAAGGTAACAAAAAGTTAGCTAAAGAGAAATTGATGCAGGATGTGATGGAAAAAATGCAGCACAAGCGTTCTCTCTTCTACTCACCAGGACCTTCCACATCTGTCAATGAGAGTACAATCAGCTTCAAGTGGAGACTACAACACAAATAAACCAGCCAACATTTGGAATGAAAGTATTTTCACTCTCAGGCAGTTCCGTATAATTTCCAGCCCTACATGGAAAATTTGATCAGATTCTGATCTTCTCAAAACCACCCAAGTTGTAAAGGCTGAACCTCATCCCTCCTACAGACCCACCTGAAGGTTTCCATATTCATAATGACAGGTAACATACTTCACCTGATTTTGCAGATGAATTATGTGACAACAGGTATAGTCCTGAGCAATAGAAAAAATATGCCAAATTCCCGACAGCCAAATACAATAAAAAGATGAAAAAGAGGGAAGTAATTAGTTTTAGAAAACAAGTAAAACTGGCTCTCACATCAGGGATTGAAGAATTGTAACTCTTCTGAGTACTTATCAAAAAGGAGATGAAAATGAAATGATACCAGTATCTTCAAAGTATCCTTATCAAACCAGCAACAGTGAAACCAAATTTAGTGCAGGACTACACCAAGCACATGATAGGATACATAATTCCATTGCACAGTACCAGTTTTGTAGACACACTCATATATGGTACATGATTTTTTTTTGTTCTTGTAGGTGTCTACTGTAAATTCGTACGAGGGTAATTTCATAAGTTATGGCATCTACTTTTATCAGCCAATAAAGCTGCTGGAAACAAAATTCAGTATAGACAAGTGAGAGTCACAATGGCGGTACAGGAGGACATGGGTGAGGGATATTGAAAGATGCATAAATAGAAACCATTGTTTTACTTCTACATGTGAAGAAAAAAATGTTCATTTAACCCACAACTAGCACCCTTTAAAATAATCCCCCAAGGCTTACATTTTTGCCGATGACGAGGAAGGTGCTGAATACTATTAGCTGTTTGTGATGTGTCTATGTGCACCATCCTTCATTGAAACACTGTTAAGATATCTTCCTGTTTGTAAACTGCTTCACATGCAGAAGCATCTTCAATTAAAACTTTGAAGTGTGTTAGCTGTGGGTTATATGAGTTTCTTTTTTCTTCACATGTAATAGAAGTAAAACAATGATTTCTATTAATGCACCTTTCAATTTCCCTGCATCTGGATCCTAGTTTTGTACCACCATTGTGAAGGGCATTCCAGTGACTTGTATATACTGAATTTTGTTTGTTGCAGTTTTATTGGCTGATAAAAAGTAGTTATGACTTATAAAATGACCCTTGTGTATGTTGTACACCTTGCACCTAAAATAGGTACAATAAGACCCCTGTATCACACAAAAAATATAGAAAAAGCACTTGTCACATATCTTGTTTCTGAACGCATGAGTACCCGTAAACCCCCACTGAGTACGGCAAGGGTCACACAATCACAAAAGCCCAACATAGCAAAGATTAAATGGCTTACATCATTTCATGGGAAGAACAACAAAAGGATCTTAGGCAAATCCCTGTGTTGTATGCAGAACAAATATTGAGAGGAACAAGACAATTTATTTCTGTGGACCTTGTGTGTCAAAACCAACTCTATATCAAGATGTGTTTCGAAATGTATCGTACAAAGGAGAATTTTTAAAAAAAAAAAAACAAACTCTCCAATCTTTCTTTACATCATTAAAAAAAAAAGAAACCATTAATGCACATAATACAGTTATGAAGAACTTTTCTTGATGTAGGTGCACTATTTACATAATTATTATTATTATTATTATTAATTAAATAAAAATAAAATGTGTTGTAACACAATTCATAATTTTTTAACTTGTCTGAAGAAGGTACAGTGTACCGAAACAGCTTTCACAGAAGTATATAATAAATATGAAAATCAAATAAAACGTTTTAATTTTATTTAATTAATAAATATGTATTGTCATCAAGATAATACCAACTCAATTGATTATTATTATTACTATTATTATTAATTTATTCATAATCCTATTTTTTTGAGTATTTTGTGAAGCAACTTACTAATGAAGAGTGTATAAAAAAAGTTAAACTGGCCAGTCAGACTTATCCCATTTTCGCAGTAACTTTATTTACGTAAAATAATAAAATGTAATTTTGAAGCAAGTCAGTGATATATATCCACAAAATAAACAAGGTATATGATGTTTTTATAAGTTTAAATACATGATTCAAATAGCATTTATTAACATTTGTATGAAATTATTTTCAAAATTTACCTTTTGCCCTCGGCCAAAAAAACTGTTACCCGAGAAGGGTTAAATATTTAAGACACCCTGCACATCTGATGCATAAGTGAGCTTGGACAGATCAACCAGTTACAGAGGCACATCCAGATAATATCAAATTAACAATCCATAAGAGGTGCATATGACAAAATGCTTCAATACAACACAATCTCATCAAATATTTTCAAACCAGTCAGAGGAGCATCAAGATCCAGAAGTAAATAATTCACAACCATTGTTGAACCCAGAGGTTCAAGAACATGCAGACATACACACTCCATACTGTGCTAATGTTTGCTGTATAATTCATGTCCCTCACATATTATAATTTGTCAGTAAAATCTGTTATAAAGCAACTGTCAGCAGAAGATATATCTGTTTTGGGGTTGTAAACAAATATTCCAAGCACATTTTTTTAAAGTTATGGTAGTACTTAATTTTCCTAACAATCCACATCAAGCTCTTTTGTATAAGAAAGGGATATACGAAGGAAGATTACGTTTTTATTTTGACTGTGTGGTAAGCAGTGCATATCCTCCTGGTCTGGATTACACACACCTGAAAATTTTCCAATTCCTCTTCGAAGTTTATTAAACTAGTTCCCAGTTCACAGAGGTAGTGGCCCTTAAATGCCTTGGTCTCAGGGGTGCTCATTCCAGACAAGCAGGATAAGCACCTGTTATCAAAATAAAAAACATAACAATATTTTGTATTTCCCTTTTCTATACAGGGTGCTCTAAAATTCCCCTTACAAACTTCAAGGACTTGTAGAGGGGACTGAGTTGATAATATTTAGTATTGGAAACCATGTCCAGAATCTTACTGTTTACGTGCTGCAGCTGTTTGAAATCAAGCATTTCCTGAATGTATGTCAATTGTCTCAACAAGTAATAGCTTCGCGATTCGTCTAAATAAAAAAATTCCCTATCGAGTATTCCAAGACTTGGTGTTTTTTTTTTCAAATATGTCAAAATTTTTCGAAATTTTGAACACTGCAATAATAGTGTAGGGTGTATACGGGATTATTAATGCAAGTCATGATTCAGTTTCCATTTTGTTACCTTGGTTATTAATGAGTTGAATTGTAAAACAAGTGAGTTACTGTGTCACACCTCGTAATAAATTACTTGTAAAAGTGGTCGCACTAAAAAAGTTTTCAAATGATTGCAGCACAGAAACGGTAAGTTCCCGGACATGGTTTCCAAGTCCCACTCTACAAGTCTTAGATGTTTGTAAGGGAAATTTATAGCACACTGTATAAACGAGTTTTATGGTGAAAAATCGACACTCTTTCGAAAAAGGTACTTTTTTAAAATCTGGCTTATCTCTGGCATGGGTAACCTTTTTGGTAGCAATGCTACTGCTGGCATAGCTCTCTGGTAAGCAGACTTCTCCCAATATTGATGACATAATAAATGATCATCAAAATGGATTTAAAATAAACAGGCCTACAACATATCACATTTTTAATATGAGACAGATTTTAGAAAAGAAATAGGAATATAATGACACACTGTGTCAACTATATGTTTACATGAAAAAGGCATATGATTCAATTAGAGGGAGAAGTTATTATATAGTATCCTGATTGAGTTTGGAATTCCTAAAAAGTTAGACTTATTCAAATGTGTGTAAATGGCATAAAGGGTAGAGTACTGCATGTGGAAATGGATACTTTTGATATTCACAATGGATTAAAGCAAGGAGATGCACTATCTCCTCTACTATTCAATTTGTACTAGAGCATGCCTTTAATTCCTTATAGGGTGAATAAGGCCTAAAACTCGATGGTGTTAATAAGCCGTTAGTTTATGCTGATGATGTATTATTACGCGATAACAGGGAGGTGCTAAGGACCAACACACGAGCACACGCATGCTTGCACATACATACATCGACACACACGAACACATAAACACACAAAAACACACAAACATGCAAAATAAAACACAAAAACACACTAACACAAAAGCATACAATAGCATACAAAAACACAAAAGCACACAAAACACAAACACAAGAACACACAAAACACAAACATAAAACACACAAAAACAAAAAAACACACAAACATGCACAGAACACACAATACACAAACACATAAACACACACAAAAACACAAATGCACAAAAAACAAAAAATGATAAACACACAAATGACATGAATACACAAAAACAAAAAACAAACACACAAAAGTACACAAACACAAAAAAGATGAACACATAAAACACACAAACCCACAAAAAAAACACACAAACCCACAAAAAAAACACACAAACCCACAAAAAAACACACAAACCCACAAAAAAACAAACAGACAAAATGCACAAACACAAAAAACATGCAAACACACAAAAACACAAATAGACAAAACACACAAACTCAAAAAACACACACATGAACACAAAAACTCACAAACTCACTAACACACAAAAACACTTGAAATCAAAGACACAAAAACACCAAAATTATTAAAAAACACAAACACTCAATAACACAAACACACAAAAACACAAACTCACAAAAACGTGAATGTTTAATGTAACTTCAACATGTCGGCAGAATTGGTTTTACCAAAAATCACAATTACGAGTAATTCCACATCCTATTTAAATAAATTTCCTTCATTTTGTTAGGATATTGTTAGTGTACACTTCAGAAAATAATATGCACGTAATATATTTTCTTAGATTAGGAAGGGAGAAGTTAGTGTATATCCAATTCTAATTAACATTTAAGAATTTATTGCACAGGTTGGTCATATCAATTTATAGCTACGAGGTTCCATCTAGCGATAACTCTGTAAACTTTTTGTATAGGACTTCATGGATGTGGTTCCACCTAGTGTCAACTCTTTTAACATATGCACATGATAGGACTTACAAAACTTACAGCGGAAATCAAACTATAGTTTTTCCAAATTTCTTTATGAGCAATTAACTCAATTGCTATCTATAGGTTGTTTTCCTAACAGGATATGGTGTTCTTATTCTCATGAAGTAATTCAAAATATTGCAAATAGAACATTTTAATGAAACCCCTCTTGGTGAAAATATAATTCAAGTGTTAAGCATGTCTCAATACTCTTCACAAGATAATTTCACTTTCCACAATTTATGTAACAAATAACTAAGTTCACTAAATAAAACTTAACTGTCTGTTATTTCAAGTATTTCTGATCCTTTACGACTTTCAGCTCTAAGCAACATTAAGCGCAAGATTCTATAGCAAAGATCATGGTTACCTAAATCGTCGCGGGGTGATATTTTGCCTTTATCTATTGAAGAAAAATGGTTAAATGTATCCAATGGTTAATTTTCATTGAAAGATTTAGAGATTCATAGAAAGTTGTTTCTTTCTCCTTTCACAAACAGAACTGAAATTCTGGTTTTTGTGTTTCTAGCATTTCTGCTTATGGTAACTAACTCACAGGCACTATCAAACCTGTATATTCACGCCCCCACGGACATAAGCTCTCCATACATCCCTATCCTGAGCTAATGCCTTACAATCATCCCCAGTATAATCTACTTCGCTGAAATCATGGATAATGTTACTCTCCCAACTCATTTTTGGTACACCAATTGGGCGTTTTCCCTCTGGTTTTCCTACAAATAGGAATATAATGGTACTGAACATTAACTATACACAAACTTCAAAAAGGCACACGATTCAATTAAGAGAGGAAGTTATATAGTATCCTGCTGGAGTTTGGAATTCCTAAAAAGTTAGACTTAATTGAATGTGTCTAAATGGTACAAAGAGTATGGTGTGTGTGTGTGTGTGTGTGTGTGTGTGTGTGTGTGGAAAAATCAGTTTTCAAACACTTTGAAATTCACAATGGGTTAAAGAAATGAGATGCACTATCTCCTCTACTATTCAATTTGTACTAGAGCATGCCATATCTTTAGAGGATGAAGGTCTACACTCAATGGTAATAAGCTGTTAGTTTATGCTGATGATGTAGCATTATTGATCAATAGCGAGGAGATACTAAGGGCCAACACAAACACTCTATAGAGTAACACTGAGATATTGAAACAGAAAGTAAATATAAAAAAAACAAAATATATGGTCACACATATAAATACATTATATAATATAAACAGTCACTTAGTGATGAATGACGGAAATTTTGAAGAAATGGTTGAATTCAAATACCTAGGAACAATAATTACAAATAGGAATGAGATAAACAAAGAAATTAAACATAGACTCAATTTTAGAAATGCATGCCATTGTCCATTACTGGGACTCTTGTCATCCCCAAATCTCTCAAAGAATATTAAACTGAAAATTTTAAAAACTATTATTCTCCAGATATATTATATGGACTCTTACATTAAGGGAAGAGAATTACGTTTGTAGGAAACTTAATAAGAACATTTAAATCTTGTAGATGAGATGAACAGGACATGTGGCATAAATGGGGATTGAAATAGGGGCATGGAAACTTCATGTAGGAAAACCAGAGGGAAAATGCCCAGTTGATAGACCAAGAATAAGGTGTGAGAATAACCTCAAACATGATTTTAGGGAAGTAGATTATACAGGGAATGATTGGGTCAAATAGGGATGTAAGGAGAGCTTATGTCTGCGCAGACATAAACCTATGGGCTAGATAGTTTCAGTTAGTTAGTTATAAACTTCATGTTTTTGTTGCAAATAGAGTTTCTGAAATTCAAGAAACTACTAATATAAAATGTTATGACATTTTCCTATTAATGGCAATCCTGCTGATCTTCTAACTTGTGGTATTTTTCCCAGTGAGTTACATTCTGTTGATTTCTGGTGGTATGGTCCATAGTTCTCATATGAAGATTTAATAAATCTTACATTATTCAAATGTAATGATGCTGGCTTACCTCAAGTCAAAAGGGAAGCTAGTTTTATTTATTTATTTATTTTATCCGATGGAGTTAAGACCATAAAGTCTTCTCTTCTACTTCACCAGGTTAAACTATACATAAAATAAGAATTATGATTAATGATACATAATAGATACAGACTACGTAATATAAAGTTGACAAGGGTCAGAAAGGAAAAAAAAAAAATAATAATAATAATATACAGTAAAACTTGCCCCAAGAGGAATCGCATGGGACCAATTTTTTTCCACATTGGACATAATCCGCATTTAAAAAAACTAAAACTTATTAATAATCTTAGATTATAGAGTACCGTATATGTCTTTTTATGTACCGTGGATTAATTGTAGTTTCGCTGCTGTTGAAAAAATAGTCCCATTTCGTCAGCCTTAAAAATTTTTCTTAGGCGTATATCCTGAAATTCAAGTATGCAGTTTTTGTTTTCGCTAATTAACTACACTTTCGCCCACATTCTTTGATTCCCTGCAAATTTCATTCCACACTACATTGTGTCATCTTTTAAAACTGTCCAGCCAACCTGAAGATTCCTTGAAATCATTATCTCCTTAGGGACTTTGAAGATAAATCTCCAAACATTTCTGGACCAATGTTCCAATCACTTTCACTTTTTCACTTAATGAGAATGACACATATGTTTCAGCCATCTTTATTGCGTAAATTCAGAACGCTACCTGTGAAAGATCGGTCTCAGAACTTAACTAATTTAAGATTTTACAGCGCAATTGTTATTTGCAAGACAGGTATCTGTCTAATGAGTGTCCAATGAGGCCGAATCTATACAGGTAGAATCTATACATTCCTTATTCACGGGGGATATGTTCTGAACAATTTCTATTAATTATTTCTGTCAGGTTTAGGCAAGGACTGTAAAAAGAACTTGTAATTTTTTCCTGTTTTGCCGCTTTTGAAAGATCTTTCAATTAAGATTGATATTCAGCTGTGAATTCTGCGATATAACTCCTTACTTTGTCTTCGGATTTCTTGTTTCATTAACATTGAAACAGTGTGATATAGACGCAAACGACTCGCCAACGTGTATAAACGGTCAAGCATTTTTATTTTTCCTTTAAGCGCTATTTTTTTTTTCTTTGGTACTAATTATTTTTCTTTCCTTTTACTCCACATTATAAACTGGGAACAAAGCACAAGAGACACGTGTTATTCAATCAAATTATTGCAACGAACAAGTTGAAACAATAATATACCGACCGTGGCGATGGTGATATTTATCGAAGTACATATCAGCATGTGAAATGCGACAACAACTTTTAACAATGAACTTTAGGGTCAGTGATAATTAGGTCTGTATTGTTTTGATATTTACTTGTCCATTTGGTTTGAATTACTATTTGTAAAAGCCGCCTTGCCACCTGCCTTCAGTAAAAAAAAAAAAGGTTGAGGGTTAATAAATATATATACGTTTACGCGTTGGACAGATTTCGTTTTATGCAAAATAAATACATGTAAAATTACTATTATTTTGCCGTGACGAATAAATTTGTTCACACTGGACAGATTACTGCATTACTCATGATCCGGATTAAACAAGTTTTACTATAATAATAATAATAATAATAATAATAATAATAATAATAATAATAATAATAAATACCATCATCATCATAGTACATTCACGAATTTAGGCCATTTCTTGACCTGTTTCGGCCTTAGAGAAACACAATTCAGAAGTCTTTTGAGTGGATGTCCTGGTCTTCTTCTTCCTGCAGGTTGATATCTTAACATTTGTTTGGGTATCCTGTGACCTTCCATTCGATGAACATGTTGCATCCATCTTGACTTATAATCAGAAATTTTGTTTTCTAAAGGTTCCATGTGTAATTCTTCTAAGATGTCTTCATTTTTTTGTGATCTAGTAGTGTGTATCCTGCAGTCCTCCGAAGGTATCTCATTTCAGCAGATCTAAGTTTCTGTATATCCTTCTGTTTCAACGTCCATACTTCGCTACCATACAAAAGAGTTGGAAGAGCCAGTGTTTTATACACTTTTAGTCTTGAATGTTTTTGGACTAACTGTGGCTTGAAGATAGAATTTATTAACCATAAAATTCTTAAAAATTTAGATATTTTTGCATTTACATCTGGGTGAATCTTTATCACCATCCACATTTTTATAATTTTAATTTGATTTAATATTGAATTTAATAAGTACATATGTTATATAGTTCGCTCTTGCACATAATTCAAGGCGTCAAGTAGTCGCCCTATATGTAATAAACATTTCTTCCAGAATGATTTCAATGCGCAGTTGAACACCTGCAATGATAAAGAAATTTTTTCCCCGGCATTATGTCATTTTGCTTTTATCAGCATTTTAGTCAAGTTTGTAATATATGTTCTGCCTCTCATATGGGAGGCGGCTTATTAAATATAAATTTTCTAATTGGATACCTTACTATTTGGCGCTTGGTTCTGAAAGTCTCAGATCTACCAACTTAATATTTATTCTTTGGAACTTTCCAGAAAGTCCCGCCTCCATAAGCTTATATATGCAGTGATTTCTTTGTCTCCTCAGATGCGGGAAAAACCTACAACCAGCAGCATCATGTCGGCCCATCTCCGTGTTATTCACGTTGAAATAAATTTATAAAGCATTGTCCAAAGTGGACATAGTTTAATAATCTGAAGAACTTACAGGAAGTTTAAACTAGAGAAGTGTGATTATGTGTATTTTTTTAAGTAATAAATATTTTTAATTCTATGCACCTATGGATATTTAATTTATGAATTAGTTACGGTCCTCCACTCTCCCGCCACTCAAAGAGATCCCTGAACTGGGACTTGGCGATCCAACACCCTTTTCTTCTTCATGAGATATTGCATCCTACATATGTAAAATTATTCACCTGCTCCAAAATTGTATTGTCAAGTACAATTTCACTTCTGATAGGATCTACACCTTGAAATGCCATAATTTTTGTTTTCTCTGTAGATATCTTCAATCCATATTCTTCTGCAATTTTGTTAAGTTCATACAGACCTTTCTGCAGATTATTTTCTGAATTTGCTATTATTATTTGATCATCTGCAAACAATAGGGTGTTTAATTTTGTATTTTCTGATATTCTTATTCCAAATTTATATTTCTTGTTCCAGCAACATACTACTTTGTTCATATAAATCGCAAAGAGTGTTGGGGATAGGTGGCAGCCTTGTCTCACACCATGATTTATAATTCCTTCTTCAGAAAATCTGTTATTTAATTTAATCTTATGGTGTTGTCTTTGTAAATATATTGTATGTTCAGCAGAAGTAAATTTGGTATATTTCTGTCCTCCAATATATTGAAGAGTTTTGATTTCTTGACTGTGTCGAATGCTTTTTCAAAATCTATGAAAGCATAATAATAAAGGGGTAGTGACGTGTATATAACCCCTCCTACCCAATTCTCATCCACACCTTCTCGTGGTACAACCCGTTTTCACAAACGAGGCTCTGAGGACCGAGTCACGGCGGTATAACCATTCCATCGGAAACTGAGTAAATGCAGTATCCTAATTTCTGTCCAGAGACTAAAAGGTAGCAGCCCTACCACTGGGGACAGTAACCCGTCCTAAGGAACTTGAACACTACTTTCAAGTCTCAACATGAAAAAATCCAGAAGGAATTGAAACATTAATAATAAATATAATAATAATAATAAATATAAATATAATAATAACAAAAATAACCTATAATTAGATTAAGTAATTGGCTTGGTAAAGAAGGTTTAAAAGATAAAGGAATAATAAAAGTATACATGTAACACGGTTATATATTATATTGTCTAAGGAAATATGAAGTGAGTTTCTTTTCAAACTGTTTTTGAGTCAGGCAGTCCTTGATGTACGTGGGGAGGGAATTCCAGAGTCGTGTGACTGAAACAAGCAAGGATGAGGAATAGCGAGATGTTCAATGTACAGGAACGGCTAGAGTTAAACACACGATCGAGAGAAAATTTAAGTTATGGTGGGAGGATAGCGAATGGAAGCGAGTAGAAATATAAAGGGGTGATGAGATGGACAAAGTGTTGTATAAGAAGCAGAGGCAACGTATCTTTCGCCTGTCTTCCAATCGGAGCCAAGACAACATTTCAAGTACTGGAGTTTTGTGGTCATATTTCAATTCCTTCTGGCTTTTTTCGTGTTGAGACTTGAAAGTAGTTTTGAAGTTCCTTAGGACAGGTTACTGGCCCGACGCTAAGTAGTCCAGTGGTAGGGCTGCTACCTTTTAGTCTCTGGACAGACATTAGGATACCGCATTTACTCAGTACCTGATGGAACGGTTATACCGCCGTGACTCGGTCCTCAGAGCCTCGTTTGTGAAAACAGGTTGTACCACGAGAAGGTGAGGATGAGAATTGGGTAGGAGAGGTTATACACACGTCACTACCCCTTACAACCCTAGATGGATACAACATGTTCATCGAATGGAAGATCACAGAATACCCAAACTAATGTTAAGATATCAACCTGCAGGAAGAAGAAGACCAGGACGTCCACTCAAAAGACTTCTGGATGGTGTTTCTCTTGAGGCCGAAACAGGTCAACAAATGGCCTAAATTCGTGAATGTACTATGATGATGATGATGAGTTTTGTGGTCTGACTTATGGAGATTGCATATCTAACATGCACAAGCGTTATGAACTCGTTGCAGTGTTTGTCCAAATGTGATACTCACGTCAGTTAAGAGTAAGACACAATAATCAAAATGTGGCATAATCAAAGTTGAGACAAGTACTTTCTTCGATGTACAAGTAAGGAAATTTTTCAAATATTTTAGGGAATGGAAGTTGAACATATTTTTTTACATGTTTCTCTTAAATGAACCTGCCAACTAAAAATTTGGTACAAATATACACCAAGATTTTCACGGAAGGTTTAAATGGAATTTCAGTTTGATTTATATTTACAGAAATCATCGATGAAAATAGACTTTGATGGACGATGACAACTGCTTGTGACTTCTCAGGATTTACAGTAAGGTCTGTTTGTTTTGTCCACGTTACTATGGAGTCAAGGTATTCATTAAGTTGTTTAATTGTATTGGTAATCAGTTCCGGTCTAGTATGTATATAAAGTTGTAAGTCATCAGCATAGATATGAAATTTGCAATGTTTAATGCAGACACTTATGTCGTTGATGTATATAGAAAGTAAAATTGGAGCTAATACTGATCCTTGAGGTACTCTGCACTCCACTGACCTCCATGAAGAAAAACAATCACCTACAATAATGCAATGTTGGTGGCCAGTAAGGTAGGAGTGCAACAAATTAATAGAATTTTTAGAAAAAATTAGTAACTTAAATTTTGACAGTAAAATGTTTGTAGTAACTGTGTCGAAAGCTCTGGAAAAGTCAATTAGAGGTAGGATAGTCAATTTACTCTGATCCATAGCTCCACGTATGCCCTCGGTAATGTTAAGTAATGCAGATGCCGTGCTGTAACCAGCCCGAAATCCTGATTGGTAAGGAAATATACTGCCATCTGGTGTTGTTTGAAGAGTAATTCCTTCAAAAGAACACCAGATGGCAGTCTAGATAATTACCGGCAAAAGGGGAAAAAAATTGACAGTCGTGAAAACAGCTGATGATGACGACGTGTCGCCGATACTGCAGTGCTGTGATAAAAAAAACATAGAAGTATGAGGTAAGAAGAAATCATGATTCATTTAATTATTATTAACATAAATGTGTTAAGACCCACTTAACAAAGATTACAGGTTTAGAAATACTTAATTGTGAAGAATGTAATATGTTATTATATCAAAGTGGGGCAGAACCATTACGTCACATGTCTCAAGATGCAACTTGTTACACCTGCTAACGTATAACTTCCTTAAGCATCAACAGAATGAGGCAGATGGCAGCACATTCAACATATACATTAATGTTTTTGGAAGTCGTGGTCAAAGGACTACTTTCTTAGTCTACAACAGAGAAGGAAATGGTTGAAGAAACAGGACAACTAGTGTCAGTTATCCAGGACAACCTTCCTCCTTTTGTTGGCTGCATTATGAATGTTCACAGTAAAGACAAAATAGTGTGTATTGCAGCTCTAATATGTAGCATAAGGAATATATTAACTGATCTATTGTGAAGATTATTTCTTTACCAACAGACTAATCTTCTACTTGAATATTGTTAGCAACCACTTTAATTGAACTGCATCTTTGATTTATGTTTCAGTTGTACTGTAACATTATTTTGACAGAAAATGTGACTCTGTTACAATTTCTTATACAACTGACATATTTAGGCAGAATAAAATTAGGAAAGAATTTAATAAATATATAAATAAACATTAATTATACTCGTTAATGTCAGTTAGCTGTCCAGAGGGTCTCAGGGTTTGTTAAAGTCACCTTAGAAGAAATGCTGCCAATTCTACATGCATAATTTAGTTTCTAGTAACATGTGTCATGACTCTACAGTTCACCTCCTCATGTGATTTATAAGCGGAGCAGACTGCAACCTGGTTCGTCTTTCTATAGAATGTGTGTTTTCTGCCCCAGATATACAATGGTCAGACCATTATGTGTCCATTCTCTGCAATATTAGGACAATATTATTTTTCTGAGAAATTATGAGAAAACAACTGCACCAGTCCCAGGAGAGAATAATGACTAGAGACCGGATGTTAGGGAAAATGCCTACAGCTATTTATTGTAAAAGTGACTTGATGTAAGTTCACACCGACGACCCTGAGTTGTTTTCCATGAAGTTCATTTTGCCTATAAATGCCTATTTCAGCTTACAATGCCTATAAATGCCTATTTGCCATTTTTTCTAGAAATTAACTTAGTTATTCAATTAAATCAATTGAAATGGACAAACTTCATGACACATGTCATTGGATAGAAATTTATAAGTGTTCCCTTTATAAATTATGTTAGAATATTTTTAGGATAAGGATGGCTATAAGCCATTAACCTAGCAGATAGATGGTTTCAGTGACCTGCGCGAGGAAGTGTCATTTTTCACATCACATACACACTCCAAAACATAAATATGCTCTTTGTAAAAAAGGCAAATCAATTTCCAAAATCATCTCTGATATCTTCGTATCCTACTGATAGCATAGGGGCCTATGTTTATATTCTTTACATAAGGATGTAAAAATTTATGTTGTAGTTCATTTTTTGTAAGAGCCTATTTTCGTAATTTATATAATGATTATATTAGTTATAAATAATTTTAATGACCGATTTCTTCTTGAAGGAATTTATAGTGCTTATATTAATGATTTTTAGTGCCTTTTTGCCTGCCTACTTTGAATTTTTTAAGTGCCTAACATCCAGACTCTAATAATGACGGTCTCCATTCAGTTCCAGAGTACGACCACCTATGAAGCACATCAAGAGTCCGTTTTTAATAAATTAATAGCCAGTAGTGGAGCTGGATAGTTGCAGATTCATTACGTCCACCTGCTCCTCTCATGTAGATAAATTATTCATTAACCTGCCATTTTTTAAAATCCCGCTACATTATGTATGAATCAATTGCATTGCTTTGCATTTTTCAGGAATTGGAATTTATTGTTATTGTACTTAAGGTCCTTAATGATTTTAATGTACATGTTTAGTTCTTGTCTGATGATATGATCCGTCATTGAGCGGGACAATATGGAAAATATTCTGTTCTTTATTTCACTTAAATATTCCTTATGCACACTTGTATTAAAACCTTCTGTAAGTTGATAACCATAGGTCGAATTAAATTTTTACCTATCGATTCATCAAGCATTTTTTTGTTATTGGCTGATGTGACATGAGAAATTAGATTGGCTGATTTGGGAAGCGCTAATTTCTCAACAATACAATTTTTCAAAATAATATTTTTAAATTCATAATACTTAATTTATGCTAGTTATACTTTATCGAACACAAAAAACAATATAAAACAAAATTAAATGACAAGTGATACTGATCTTATACAACACCAAAGTATACAATTTACTGGACGTCAGCTTTTGTCTGGTTCACATTGTAAGTGGATGCGTTTCTAGTAGTATCTGCATGCATCAGTATACTGTGCTATTATGGCAGATTTATAGAAATGTATTTACAATAATAAGTTATTATGATTTATATAAACTGAACAATTTGGAAGAGAAGTTCTTATAAACTATAGCACATTCTCTTCATACTAAAAACTACTGGCACTATCGAACCGATAGACAGAGTGCATATGAACCCTTAGGTTCAAGGCCATGCAGGCATAACCTTTCAACACATCTCTATCCTGACGTATGTTTTCCAACTGCCATGGATTCCCTCAAATAGTTCCCGACCCAAGAACCCAAGGATTGATTATTTCACTTCTGGAAAATTGTAAACTAGTGGAACCCATGTCTACATTTCTTGATGGTTGTATATTTAGGGTGAAAGACTGTCACTGTTTCGACCAAGGTACTGGCTTATTGGCTTCGACCTTTTCAGCATAAATAAACTTATGGCAGCAAAGCCACTGCCGGTATAGACATTTTCATCAGACAGCTGGGGTAATTGCTGTGATCATCGCACAGTCCCAAGTGTTAATTAAGTTATATAAACAGGTACCTAAACCAATGATTGCAATGAAAAATAAAAAAAAACTTTTTACTTTTGATGGCCTATATTTTCCATAGTAAGTGAACTTACCAAATTATGAGTTATCTCTTCTTCAATATCAATGTTTTTAATTTCGTTTTTCACAGCATCACATGTGGCCTGCAAACAGACAGACAAAGTTCCAGTATATCAAACTATATACATAACAAATGGTACATCTGTACCATTCAGTGTTATCTTAGATATTCCTCTGTCAGCAGAGTAAGTTTGGAGGCCTCAACAATTTCTCCTTTAAATTTGCAGTGGAACTCAAACAGATTGTCATAGTGCTGGAAAGGGCACGAACAAGGATTACGAACCTGCTCCACATATGTTGTTCCTATTTTGTTTGTGGAAGTGGGTAATAACAACAGTGGGTCTTCATATTTTGAGGTGTTCCTGCTATGTTTACAAATAAGGAGTACACCGACATTACTCTACTCTATGGTGATACATGGTAAAATGCTACTGAGAGGTACCCAGATCATCCATTACCTTCTGCCCTTGTTTTAGATGCCAAGTAATGAAGTGTGAACTGACAGAATATTCAGCAAGACAAGACCTGTCCATCAGAACAAGGAAAATGTAAAACATGTCGTCTGATATATTTGAGACAATCGCACACATGGTATGTACTACACATATTAATATTTTTATCATGTCTATTATTATTAGTACCAACTAAGTCACTGGCACTGTCATAGGTTCATGGCCGTGGGGAACAAAGATTCCACACACCCTTATCCTGAGCTAATGTTTTTCAATCATACCCATATCATTTTACTCCCTCCAATCACACCCAATTCTGGGCCCACCTTCTGGGAGATTTCATCCTCGTTTTCCTTTGAGAGGAATGATATGTCCTTCTTCTATTTCCCACTTATGCCACATGATCTGTCTACCGCAGTCTACAAAACTTTAACTGTTCTTATTATATCTGTTTTCCCATAAACATTGTGTAACTCACTGTTAGTATCTATACTTTTAATATCATGTTTGAGCACTGTTGAGGTTAAGGTTATTTCAATTTTAAAATTTGTACCTTATAAAAGAGTCATCCTCAACTATAATAACTTGTTATAAAAATCGTCACGCTATTAAAATTCTAGGTCTTTCAAAGACATGCTTCAACCTCAGGAATACTTATGGTACTGAAATTATTTGTATATTTCATACAGAGAGCTGTAGTTGTTGGGCGTGTTCTCATTTAACATATTTTTATTTTCTGCTTCAAGAAGTTTTAAAATAAGAATTAATGAACATTTCCCAAACTTCATTAAAAGAGAACAAAAATCAAGTTTTGCTGAACCACACCTCAGAAACCGGACATAGATATAAAACAATATCAATAATCCACAAAGAGAACAATAGACAAAAAATCAATATCCCGGAAGAGATTGAAATTATCAAGGAAGGAGAAAATAAAAATATTCTAAATGAGAACACACCAAACAACCAAAGCCCTCTGTATGAAATAAAGAAATCTTTTCAGCACCATAAGTATTCCTGAGGATGAAGCATTTCTTTGAAAGGCCTACAATTTTAATAGTGTGACGACGTTTATAACAGAAGTTATTACAGTTGAGGACGACTGTTTTATAAGCTACACATTTTAAAATTGAAATCACTGTTAGTAGTCTTTCAATTCATCTGTCTCTTCATTTCTCTTTGGACCAAAATATGTCCTGCAACTTTATGTTTACAATGTTTCACTTCTTTTAAAGTAAGATTCAATTATCCATATGCATGTAACATAACAGTTTTACATATCGTCAGTTTAATGTTTTTTGAGAGATGTTGAAATGACAAGAGTCCCTCTAATACAAATAGCATTCATTCCCAGAGTTCAGCTTATGTTTAATTTGTTAGTGCACCTGACCCCTGTTTTTAATTATTGTTCCTAGGCATTTGAATTCAGCCTTTTCTTCAAAATTTCCCTCATCTGTCATTAATTGAATCATTCACATTATATAATCTACTTCTATATGAGACCATGTAATTAGTTTCATTGATATTAAATTTCTGCCACAATTACTCAATACAGTAATAACACTACATCGTCAGCATAAACTAACAGCTTATTAACACTAATGAATTGTAGGCCTTCTTCATCCTTTCAAGATTTGAAGGTAGAGGCGGCCATCATGCGAGGCTGACAACCCAGAAGACATTTTGAGCCGATTGTCTAGAAAGGTTGGAGCCTTAACCTCCTACTACCCCATCGACTGTAATGGAATTACCAAACATACAAATGTAAGGTTCAGTTTGAACATCAGACCATTAGAGTGAAGGCTAACCCGAAGAAAAAAATTAAAAATCACTCCAGCAGCTGCAAATTTTCATTTTTTTTTGCAACAAACCATAATATATGTCAATGAATCACAATGATAAATATAATCTCCAGAAAAAAATAAATAAAAATCTGGCATATAAACAAAAGGCAAAATTTTAATATCTCTCTAATGGTGACCATGTTTACTTCTCACAATGAATTTGGATGCATACAATTTAATTAAAAAAAGAAAGATATATTCCATCCACAAACTAGCAAAATCAAACCCCAAATTATGTTGTTAAAGAATTTCGCTTATTGTACAACAGTTACTATATTCTGGATTCTTTTACTGTTCCGACTGAAATTATATCATGTTTTAATGACAAATTGTGTGGAGTTACTCCATGTATGAGCAGCAGCACTGTTGTAGCTGTCAATAGTACAAGGATCCATTAGTTTCACTCTCCAATTCTGAAATACCAACAAAAACATTACCTCAAGTTTCATTTCGCCGGGAGCTGGAAATGTTTCATGTTCAATATCAGGATAGTTGGTCTGTTCTTCTTCTGATTTTATTTCAACTTTGACATCCTGTAACATGAAACTCACAATATATCATCAGGTCAAATATAAGCTTCTCAGAATTCATGTGCAATATTTTCACACAATGTAGAGAAATCATTTTTCAAAAGAAAATAACCACTTGTGCTATCCTATCTTGTACATTTCCTTACCCATGACATTTTTTCTTCCCTTCAAAAATGATTTAGACAATCTGTGTGGATGTTTGTTTGTATGTATATATGTATGTATGTGTATATATATTATTATCAAAAGTAATCTCCAAACAAGAGGTGTTTTCCTGAAAAAAATCTCACGAGTAATTTTGTCTAATAAAAAACTCGACCTCACGTTGGATTTGGAGTGACTATTTAGCGGATAATAGAACATCAGAAGCTAAAAATAATTATCCATCCATAGTAATTCTGCCCGAAGGCATGCTTTGCAGCTTTACTAGGGGATTATAGGTGTGGTAGCTTCCCATTGCTTTCCACACCGGTGATGGATGATGATGATGATGGCCAGATGATTTTTTTTGGTTCCAATGAGATTTAGCATTCCCAGTGATGTAAGAGGTGGTGACATATAGGAATAATCACAAATGTCTAATATTATTGTTGAATCTACAGTTTTGTGAGTAACTGTGATGTATTGTGAGAGTCTCAATTTTGTTTAGCCTCCATCTCAATGGGAAGGTAGAGAAGAGATGAAAAATAAAATGTCCAAAGTGACAAAATATAGTCATGAAAATGGTAGTTTTCAAGTTCAGTAAATTAAATTTAAAATGGCTTTTTTTCAATTTTTTCATGAGTATTTCACATAAAAATATGTTTCCATGTACTAATTTCAAGTCATTAAGTTATTCATGAAAATATTTTCATTTTTTGAATAAACATTGGCCAATTTCCTGTCCAACTTTATGTGATTGTTAATATTTGACAATTATATTGATTTTTGGAACAATAATACCAAACGTTCACATCTTTACTTATCAGTAACAATGTTCAATATCAAAGACCTTTATTAAGCACAGCAGACTACACGTGTCTTACCTCAAAATTTTCTTCTGGATTTGTTTAAAATCCTTTAAATTTATCGACATGAAACACACAGACCTCGAAGATTTTGCAGCATGAGATGTATTAATGCAAATGAGTCAAATACCTTGATAATGGATCTGTTGCTAGTTTTTGCATATCACGTACATTTTTTGCACAATTCTATTTCTAACATAAAAAATTAGAGCATGCAGTCCACTACTTGTATGCAGTATATATGTGAAGTATTAAAATACGTAAACACTTAAAATATAATACAATTTTATAATATAATCACTGATTTTATTCATAGTAGTTTGTCATTGTGTTTAACTGAAGGTAGATTCATCCTATGACCCTCTCCTGGTTACATTACCCAGTTCCCGGAGAAAAACTGCGGAAGCAATAAGCTGCCAGCACATGGGCCAGATATTACAATTCCAATACCACAACAACATCTACAACGGAGTAGTATACCCGCACTCCTTCCAGCACAGAAAATAATTTCAATTACTCCCAACAATCAAAAGAAAACTATCCGCGTCCTATGAATTAACCAAAATTATACAATTTGGTAAGTCATTTGGGTCTTACAAAAAGAAAAAAAGTTAACTTTTATCGCGAAATTTAAGAAGACAATCTTTTAACTGCTGGCACAACTTTTTATTGGTATAGAAATCATGAAGAAGAATTTTGGAAGTATTTCGTAAAGAGAGGGAAGTTGTGTACTGTTGTTCTATCCCCGGCTTGAATGGTTCCTCAGGAACAGTTTACAAACCGGCAGATTGGCATATATTTATTGACTCTAGCAAAATAAGTCTAAAGGGCATTCTTCTGGATAATGGGAATATCTTAGCCAGTAGTTCATTCAGTATACACATACAAACAAGTGTATTATTCTAGAAGAAATAAAATAAGTGGTACGTGTGCTGTGATCTTAAAGTGTGCAGTATTGTCTTGGGGCAACAAAGAGGATACATGAAATTTCTGCGTTTTTCATGTGATTGAGACTCTGGAGCCAGGGAAAGGCACTGGAAAGTTACAAATTGGCTGAGAAGAAAACAACTGGTGCCAGGAACAAAAAATTAATAAATCACACATTAGTTTATTCTGAAAAAATATTGCTACCTCCTTTGCACACAAAACTAGGATTAATGAAGCAGTTTGTTAAAATTCTGGACAAAAAAGTCCCATGTTACAAATATATTGCTAATAATTTTGTTACTGTCGGAGGCAAAAGTGAAGGAAGAATTTTCATGGTCGCAGATTCACAAACTTGTTAGTTTTAAAAATTGCATTTCTGATATGGAACTACAAACTTTGAAAACATACAAGGACGCAATCGAGAATTGTCTGGTGTAATGCTAAAGTTGACCAATGTGAGAAAAGTGTAAAACCATGCTCGAAAAGTTGAGGGCACTAGGATGTAAAACAAATTTGAAGTTACACTTCCTTCACTCTCATCTTCACACAGCACTAAGTGAAGAATCTTGTCATAAAGACATAAAAGAGATGGAAACGAGATGCCAGGGTTGATGGGATGCCTACTATTACAGTCAGATGATTGGTATGAGAAAATCCTCGGAAGTAGCACAAACACCAGTCAATTCACCATTCATTTAGATCTTAAGGTATATTACTAGTTTTTTTATTTATTTTAAACTGTTCTAACTGTACAATTGATATTGTATCAAGCCTCTGTAGGTTATACAAGAATTTAAAGGATAATGGATATTACATATAACATCAAAAGTGATAAATATTGTATTTCAACATGGCATAAAAAACTTATGTGATACAAAAAAAAATTTAATGTATTCGAATTTAGCTCACCAATATTAGGTTTCGAGACTTGATAAACCTTGTGCTGGAGAAAAAAAAATTCTAAGGCCTGTGTTATGTGGCACCTTTATATATGAAATTAAATAAAACACCTACAGAGACAAATTTCTGCATCAACTAAGATTTGAATCTATAACCTGCAACTTTATGTGGTGGCACTTTTCAGGTAACTTGCAGGGCAAAAACAAACTTATCTTTGTTTAATCGCAAAAGTAAATGTCATGAATTCAGATCTCAGCACAGACAAGCAGTTTTCTCTTTAGTTGTATTAACATTGGTTATGGATAGCTGGTCAGTGTACTAAGACATATTTAAGAATAATTTTACAAAGTAACTTACTTGCAGTCCAGGATCCATGTTTTACAGATGTTGGTGTTCAATAGCTAACTGGTAATTCAGGGTAATCAGTTTATCTGAAAATGTCAATTACATCATTAAAACACGATCAATTTTTCTCAATTCAAGGTTATGAAAAAGCCATGATGTATAAGGCATGATGCCTTGGTGTAGAGATATGGGACATGTAGTGGTATGAGTCTCCATGCACAAGATATTTCCTTGTGGATTTACAGTGAGTATGGAACTGCTGCCCACCCAGAATTGTGAGGAACTTGGGTAACTACAATAAATAGCAGCTCTGGGTTCATAACAGGAGGGGATTCAACAATCTGACTATGTGTCAACCCTATATTGGCTGGATCATTCTCCATATCTGTGATTGAAATATGTGGATGTGAGACCAGCAGTATGCTGGTGGAGAAGTTGGTGTACAACCATATATAATGAATGTTTGGCAATTTATTTCGAATGTTGGTCAAACTGATTTCACAGCCGTATGCTGCCATCAAGCCACAGATCTATAAATTATCTGTAAGATTTCAAAGATATGTGGTTCCACTTAGCGACAACTCTATAAATTCATGCACATGCCCACTGTTATTCTGTAGGAGATAGAAAATGTTATGGGAAAGCTTAACTACTATTTTCCTAAGCCCAACCTCGTACTTCATTTTACGGCATTTCCATGATTCCTTGTGGGGAAAAAAATCAACATTATATATATCAGATAATTATTAAAATATGCAGCAATATAATGTGTTTTTCGGTTTTTTCATTTAATCTTATGGTGGTGGCATACTGGGTTAGAATCCCCACATTTTCCATTATATAAGAACTGTAATAAACGTTCCAAGAAGCATATTTTACAAAACATTTAGGATAACAGGAAATGTTAGTAAAAACAACGGTGGGGTTGTACAAGACCAGCTTTTTACTTACGCGACTTATGCCATTTTTGATGTAATTTAAAATATTACGAAGTGTTGATGATACCATTTAACTCTGGGATTTAACCATCGTGAAAATATTGAAACCTATTATGAAATGAAGTAGTGGAAATATGATTTTACGTTCTAACCGTCAGACATGTTGAATGTTCCATAGAATAACAAATATGGAGAGGTCATTTATGTTACGCATTAAATCAGATTTAAAATGCAAGGAAACTAAAAGCTAACCAAACATAAATCAATGAATGGAAACTAAATCAATTACTCTAACGTAGGTGAATTCCAGGGAACGTCCTTTTTATTATTTTACGCGGTTAAATATGGTTTACACATTGTGGTCATATGTTTTGTCGCTGTTCATCGGTGGTATATCTGTGGTATTCGGTGGTGTATCTGTGGTCATCGTTGGTATATCGCTGGTTAGAAGCAAGGACTGTTGTAAACTTTGTGGTCATGACAGGAAATAGTTCCACGACTGTTGTAACCTTCGTGGTCATGACAAGAAATAGTCCCACTTTTTTTTCGTATTTACGAGGAAATAAAGATATGATAATAACTTTCCCAGATTGAAAAACGTTAAATACAGTATTTTATTAATATGTATGCCAATTACGTACTGTTAAAGTGCGTAAATAAAAAGGCACTGTTCTCCCACGGAGCCAAAACAACCTCAACCGAATAAGAGTTGTTACCAGTGCAACAGATATTTTAAAAATTAAGTGACATAATAGAAACTTCAGGCTAACCACATACAACATGATGAAAACAGTTCCAAATGCATAAAAGAAAGTTATATTGCATGGATCCCTCGGAGAAATCGCTAAAATAGGCAAAATGCTATTATAAAATATATTTAAGCCATTATTGAAGTACATGTCTAGAGATATGTTGATAGGTTAAGGAATTGAGAGTTAAGTCTAAAAATAATTACATAACTGAATGTCATAGAACAAAGATAAGCTGAAATCTACTATAACAATGGCTGTTCCAAATAGGGATTAACCAACCAGTTAATCATTATTTTTTCTCTCGAATTGTATATACATCCTCTTAAACTAAAACTATGATTAGCAAGTAAAAGAAATTACAAAATATAAACGCATATTAAAGGACGTGGCATGTGTACATATAATTTATTTCCACGGATTAATGAAACTGGAAGATAGCAACAGATTTGATACAATACCTTGTCGATGATGAACAATAAAAAACGGCGATATTCCAACAAATGTACACCGATTAAAAAATAATACTACGGCGTCAATGGAGGCCGTGACCGCGCGTATGATTCGGTATGCAGTGAAATAGTTACCACATTTATTAATTTATTCGTTTACATTGGAAAAAGTCCACTATTTGTCGATCACTTAATCCAGTTCAAATTAAAAACATCCATGGTTGGTTTTATATTTATTTGCACAAAAGGTCAGTACAGTTACCATTTGAGGCTGAGGTCTACAATTTGTCGATTACGATTTTCGATACATTCTTATGCCACTGTAGCACATATTTACTTACTCACTGGCACTATCGAACCTGTAGGTTCATGGCCGCACGGATATAAGCTCTCCATACATCCGTATCCTGAACTAATGCTTTCCAATCATTCCCTGTATAATCTACTTCCATCAAATCATAGTTAATGTTATTCTCCCACCTCATTCTTGGTCTACCAACTGGGCGTTTTCCCTCTGGCTTTCCTACAAGAAGCTTCCATGCAAGTCTTTCATTCCCCATACGTGCAACATGTCCTGCCCATCGCAGTCTACGAGACTTAACTGTTCTTATTATATCTGGCTTCCTATAAAGACCATGTAGTTCATTGTTATGTAGTCTTCTCCATTCACCTGTCTGTTCATCTCTCTTTGGTCCAACAATTTTCCTAAGTACTTTATTCTCAAATACTTGTAATCTTCTTTCCTCTCTTAAAGTAAGAGTCCATGTTTCGCACCCATATAATATAACTGGTAGAATAATAGTTTTATATATTTTCAGTTTAACGTTTTTTGAAAGGAGTTGGGACATCAAGAGTCTCTGCAATGCATAATAGCATGCATTTCCAGAATTGAGCCTATGTTTAATTTCTTTGTGCATCTCATTCCTATTTGTGATTATTGTTCCTAGGTATTTGAATTCGGCCACTTCCTCAAAATTTTCCTCATTTGTCATTAGCTGTCCATTTCCATTATTTAATGAATTTCTACGTGTGACCATATATTTAGTTTTATTGATATTTACTTCCAGTCCTAATTTCTTAGTGTTACTCAATAGTGTGTGCGTGTTGTCCTTTAGTATCTCCTCACTATCGGCCAACAATACTACATCATCAGCATAAACTAACAGCTTATTAATACCATTGAGTTGTAAGCCTTCCTCATTCTCTAAAGATTTAATGGCATGCTCTAGTACAAAATTAAATAGTAGAGGAGATAGTGCATCTCCTTGCTTCAACCCATTCTGGATTTCAAAAGTGTCCGAAAACTGTTTGCCTACACGCACCCTACTCTTTGTGCCATTTACACACATTCGTATAAGTCTAACTAACTTTTTAGGAACTCCGAACTCCAGCAGGATACTATATAACTTCTCCCTCTTAATTGAATCATATGCTTTTTTGAAGTCTACATATAGTTGATGTACAGTACCATTATATTCCCATTTCTTTTCTAAAATCTGTCTTATACTAAAAATCTGATCTATTGTAGACCTGTTTCTTCTAAATCCACATTGATGATCTCCTAGAATGTCATCAATATAGGGAGTAAGTCTGCTTACTAATATATTTGTTAGAATTTTGTACGAAGTTGAAAGTAATGAGATGCCCCTGTAGTTGTTGCAATCAGTTTTATCTCCTTTCTTATAAATTGGTACGATAATTGATTCCTTCCATTCATATGGAAGAGCTTCTTTTTCCCAAATCATACTAAGCAACCAGCGTATCTTGTCCATCAATTTTTCTCCCCCTGATTTTATCAGTTCTGCTGGGATCTCATCTGAACCTGATGCTTTATACATCTTCAATTTTTCAATCGCCATTTCAACCTCTAATGCACTTGGCTCTGCGACTAGCATTTCTGCTGTCTGTAAATTATCCTCCTCAATGTCCTGTTCTGTATGTACATTTAATAGCTGATTAAAGTAACTTTTCCATCTATTTAATATACTCCTGGAATCTGCATTCATATCCCCATTTTCATTCCGAATTATGTTTGTTCCAGCCTGAAACCCTTTCTTCTCTATACTAATTCCCTGATATAATTCTCTAATGTTCCTATTTTTTGCATTCATTTCAAGATCATTAATCTTCTCTCTCAAATATTCCCTCTTTTTACTCTTTAGTAGCTTGGTGGTTTCCCGCCTAATACTACCCAACTGCTCTAAATTTACCTCATTTGGCTCATGTAACCATTTCGTTTTTGCTAGCTTTCTTTTCTTTACATTGGCGGCACATTCCTCATCAAACCGTTTTGCCTCTTTTTTAAACAACCAATGCTTTCTGATGCTGACAATTTAATACCATTCTTTATTTATATCAGTTTCTTCTTCGTTTGCCACATTGTCATTTGGAAGATTCCAGTACTTCAAATCTATTAAGCAATTTTGATTTGGTATTCTTGCCACATTTCATCATTAGCACTACACAGTAATAATAATAGAAAGGAGCATTCAGAAGAGCATTTAGTTTCGAAAGTTTTATGTTCATTTCCACTGATCACTCGTATTCACTCTTTGCTGTATTCATTAAGTGATTTTGTTCTGTTTTTACACACAGTGACACGATAAAGTTTACACTTATCACCGCATAGTGCACATCTGCAGTCTTCAGTTGGCTGGTGGAATTTTTTATTTTCGCAGACCTTGTGATGAAAGCCAATGTGTCTCAGTGTCTGACATTCTCTTGTCCACTATACACTTTTAACACCTGTAATGTCAGGTAACAGGCCAGCGAATCATTGTAGGGAGATTTGGATATAGAGAACGAATAGAGTGGCCTCTCGGTGTTATATTTTGGAAGCAATTTCATACCTCTGCACCATCTGAAGATGACCACGGTACTACTTGAGCAAGGCTACGATGGCTCAATCGTAATAAAAGTACCCTATCCTTACCCATTCTTTTAAAAATAAAATTTAAAACTAAACACAAGCAATGCTACTTTCTGAACAATGTTAGCATGTTTTATTCTTACTCTCTTCAGAAGAAAATTACAAGAACTTTGCCAACTTTTCAGATGTTTTTAACTATAAATTATTTTCAATTTTTTTTTTAAATTCATGAATTGATTAGTTGACTAAAATGATTTACACAATTTCGTAAGTATTTATTAAAAACCATTCCACTTTCAACATAATGAATATGAGAAATCGCTGTTTATTAGAAAGTAATTGGAAATGTTAGACCTATACAACAAAAATATTGTCAAAACTTTTGTAATAATTTTCTTAAGTAAAAATAAAAAATGCAAAATTGTTTACAAAGTAACATTTCTTGTGTTATTTCCATTAAGAAATATCAAACAGGATCTGGATAATGGATATGCTAAGGCAGCACCATTTGACGAGCCTGGTCTAATGAGTCTAATATGCTATTTCTTTTTGTGTGTTTTAAGAACCGAAACCATAAAGTAATTTAAGCACAAGTTTGTAAATGTTCTTAAAATGAAAGTTCAAAAATACCTTAGGTTTATAAGAATGTAGCAAAAAGAAATTCAAATTAAAACCAATGCATCATTTCTCTATTCTGAACTACTCATATGTGAATGCACGCACATCAACTCTATTTAGTAACCAGACTTGTCTTGATTAGTTTGTTTGCTTTTAAAAATGAAATAACATGATTCATTTATTGCCTTGTATTAAAATTAATAATTTTAAAAAATTATACATTTTATAGTTACTGCAGGATGTACATTATTCAAGATGAACAGGATTTTCTCAATGAAACTTCAGTCACATACGTAGTTAAAGATTCAATATTTCAACAATAAACCTAATTATTTTATATGTAATTTTATAAGAAGACTATTTGCACATTTATTTACTAGCTTCCTATTACCCCAAGCCCTATAATGGGATCACCTACCTTTACATTTTCATTACAAAATCTAACAGGTTATTAGAGAAGAAATCATATGTATATTCTCCAAGGTGCAACAAGCTGAGAATGCCCTTGGCCTACCAGCTAGCTGCTGGCCCAATATCCACCAGCGAGAAGAATCCAAATTGTTTGACATTTTAGGCTTACACCTATTTAAGCCTAACACAAATGCCTACCTTCATTACTACCAGGAAATCGCTGAATAGTTGAATGTTAGGCCAAATGATTGTTGTTAAAATTGACAGAACAGTTTTGTTCTCTAAGTAATTACCAACACTTCATATTAAGATTTTTTTGCACATGTTAAATAAATGTTATAAAAGACATAGAAAGTTCTGAACGAGGTAGAAGTAAGGATGAATTCAAATTTACATGACATGATATTAACATAATTTTAAAATTTGTAATATAATTATATTCTATAATAGTTCAAAAATTTGTTTTTAACAAAACACAACCAATTTTCTGCATAGTCTATAATGCACTGGTACGTTCTTGCAATACACTTGTTGAAGCGCAACTTCTTTACACCTACTGTAGAGCCTGAAAAAAAAAATATATATACATAAGTATATATACAGATACAGTGAGTTTCATTCGACCTGCGGCCTATAGTGGGAAAAGTGACTGCAAGCATTGAGTCATCAACTCACGCTGCCCACTCAGTGTCTATGCTAGTAGCCGCAAGTCGAGTGAAACTCACTGTATATATAATATTTGTCAATGTCCTTCACAATGAAGGTATTCCCAACCCTTATATTTATTGACAATCTAGGATCATACTATTCTAAGTAAGTGTCTTATTTGGAATTCTAGTTATGTCAATGTCCCATATCTAGGGGCATTGAGAAAAAAAAACCCAAGAATTTCATAGTCCAATTTTCCAAAGGTGTTACTAATCAAATTATTGAATTCCTGATTTATTATCAAATGGCTATGGGAATGTAACATTCACAACAAGAATTGTAAAAAGATGGACTTCACACAATATGATCCTGAACCATTGTATATCTATTATGTACATGTATACACTTACATATTTTTAAGTTTTTTTTGTAATATTTCACTAGCAGTCAAAACTTGCATTGAAAATTGAAATCACAATAGCTGAAAATACTTGACTTAAAAGAACAGAATACTAATACCATAAATAAACTAATAATAATGATTATTCATTATTACCATTCAGTGTTTATTTACTTTCTTTTTTAAGTTTAAGTCTTCAATTTTGGAATGTTTCTCCTCTGGTTGGTAACGAGCATTCTAATATGCTGTGTATGTTGGCGGTTCATATGATTTGAAATTATATCCAGTTTTATCTGTTGGTACATGTGTATGGATCTACTTAGACATGGATCATTTTTTTGGCTCAACTTTAGATTACCTTACCCTTCAGTTTCCATAGTATATTCTTTTAATACACTTGCACTACGTACTTCTTCTGCCTTTACTAACATTTCATAATATTTTAAACACTTGCAATAAAACTTATAACTTCTTTTTTACAATAAATTATTAAATATGTATCTATGTATGCAATGATTTCTTCAAAGTTATGCAGATTTGTTCTGCATATGCACAAACGCTTAAATGAACTTCTACTAAATGGTGGAGATCTGTGAAATTGGAATAAAACCAACATTCAAAAATGGATGTTCACTCATTTCATTTTGTTAGGTTCTAATGCTAAAAAGTTAGTGAACATTTAATTAAATAATATGCATATAAATTGTTTAGTTAGATGAGGAAGGGGAAATTATTGCAAAGGTTGGTAATATCGATTTCTCATCTACGTGGTTCCATCTAGCCATACAACTCTATAAACCTTTTATAAATGTTTGCACATGTGCACTATTATTCTGCAGGCTCAATACTAATAAAATTCATTGTTAAAACCGTTGAGGTGAAGTGTCATAAAATAAAATAAGTTAAAAATATACCTTCAAAGGTAAAATCCGTCGTCCTCAACTTATAAAACGTATACGGTCTTACTAATAAAAATCTCTAATACAGGCTTTCATCAGTTGTTTAGTTATACAATATATAAGCCTTATGTAGATCACGTATAATTTCCTTACTAATAAACGTTGTGCCGGAGCTATATAACAAAACAGCAGTTATACACAATACGTCACATATTCGTCATCATAATGACGTCAAAACAATATTACTTGCAGTTTGTAACAGAAATAAAACAACATCAACTAGTGATTAATTGTGTAAGAAATGAATATGGATAAGAATTAATAGAGATTCCCTAATTGAGGAGGTACGGAAAATTTATATACATTTTCCTTTACGCAATGTCAAATAAAACGTAGAATTGGTTTCACAGATAATGTGCTGCCATCTAACGTCAAGAATTTCGACCAATTCTTGGAAACTAATAAAAGCTTTGCCCATTACTTATGAATTATATGCAGTATTTTAAGATGCGTTAGAAAACGTTCAAAATAGTAGGAAATGTTACCGACAACAAAATATCATTTCAAGCGAAAAAAAAAATCACTATAGTTCGACCGGGAATCGAACCTACGACCTCACGCATGGCAGTCAGAAGCTCTAACCACAAGACTACCAAGTTAAGAAGCATGTTATTGCAATAATAGTACCTCTATAAGAAAATACATTTTTATATCGGTGTGTGTGTTATGTATTATAGATGCAAGAAAGTTTTCTTAAAATAATATTATGAAGCATTTAAACTACATTCAGGTTAAATCTTGTCTACAGCAATTATTGTAGAACATATCCTTTTGTGATTCAATGTTCAATTTTAAAATATTTTTAGGCCTAATCGAGAATGAGTGTAACGAAAGGCATTTTATGATGCCTTTATTTTCCTACCCAGAGCTTTATTAATAGTATTTATGCCCTGTGCATCCATCAAACAGTCATTAAAGTGTTGCATTTTGGGTTAAATTTAAGGAAACTTTCATCAAAATCATAAGAAAACAGTCAGTTGATCTTGATGTCCGACATTTTGTCTAGTTATAGAATCCTTAAACAAGGGTGGAGGCATGTATAACGATTCCCATGCAAAGTTGTACACCTCTTCTACACTGAACAGCTAATACAGTGTTTATTAGTAAGAATTTTCAACTGAGATGTGTATAAACCTTGTATAAAAGTTAGCTATATATGGATTATTAGTAAGAGGGATAATCTTTAAGCCTGTAGGCCTTTCAGGACATCCGTCCCATCTTCAGCAGTTCATTCTTCTCTACAGCATCCAGTATGACGTTTGATGCTGCTGGTCCTAATATGGCTATGTCGTGACTAAAGCTTCTTCCTGACGATATCGTATAGTGGGTTGTTTAGTCTGGGAGTGCTTTCATTTATCAAAAGCTTGTTGTCTATTTCCTTGATAATTTCCGGGTCTTCCAATAGGTTGATTTCCCTCTTTGTGTACTATTGTAAGGGTGTCTTTTATTGAGTTCATTCTATGGCCGGTGTTTATTATGTGCTTAACGTAATTAGACTTTCCATATGCGTATACGAAATCGTTACGATGTTCTTTAAATCTTATGTAGAAACAAACAATTTGAATCCAAACTACATACATCAATTACATAATCACAAAAACCGTAATGACACAGAATTACTTTCAATTTAACAATGAGATATATATGCAAGAAGATGGAATCCCTGTGGGATCTCCAACTTCAGGGATATTATCAGAAATATTCATACAACATTTAGAAAATATACACTATGAAAGATTAATACAAAAATACGACATAAAATTAATCGCTAGATACGTGGATGGCATTATAATCATATATGAAAGTACGGACAGATAAGAAGAAGAAATTCTATCAGAATTAAACACACAATAAATTGGAATTCACGGAAGAAATTGAACAAAACAACAAAATAATTTTTTTGGACCTTAACATAGTTGCTGGTTTTCTGTATATATCAATGTCAATTTTTTTTTGTTTTTGTGTTTTTAATTAATATGCTTGCAATTAACAATAAATCAAGACATCCGTACCAACAAAAAAATCAGCTTATTCAAGAGCCTAATTAATAGATTGCTAAAACTGCCATTAAACAAAATTAGTTACAATAACGAATTGCGGTACATAAAAAAATGGCTATAAACAATGAATACAACAGCAATATTATAGAGAGACTTGTAAGAAAAAAAGCGGAGAACCGATATAAATAAAATAAAACTGGAAAGAGAAACGGATATTAATAATACATGGATTACATTAACTTACACAGGCACGAAACCATAAAATTGGCAAAAACATTGAGAAAAATAAATAAAAATTTAAACATAGCCAACAAAACTAATAATAAACTAAATAAGGTAATAAGTAACAAAATAGAAAAACATAATAAATGTAATGGCAAGGGTGTATATAAATTAACATGCAAAGACTGTGACAAGTTCTATATAGGTAGAACAAAAAGAAGCTTCAACATACGATTTAAAGAACATCGTAACGATTTCGTATACGCATATGGAAAGTCTAATTACGCTAAGCACATAATAAACCAGAATATTATTGATTATCTTTTACGGTCTCGCTTACCAAAACATGGAATTCCCTTCCGCCCTATGTCAGAGACTGTCAAACTATAACATCCTTCAAAAACAAATTATAATAACAAACTAACTTATACACCTCACGGATAGTATTCTTTTAACAATTAATAAATTTAATTATCTATGAAAATAATATTAAGATTAACAAATATTTTCTTTTGTTTTGTTTTATATATTGTACAAACGTAAAATTAGTTTTGTACAGGGTGTTTCGAAATTCAATGCTCAAACTGCTAGGTATGATGCAGAATGCAAAAACAAATATATTTTGTTAAATAACCATGTGTCGTAAATTCGTAGTATTGAGTACTGAGCATGCGAAGGTAGAACGAGAGTGGAGGAGATATTAAATGAGCAATTATTTTTACAAATCCATTACACTAAATACTGTACTTGATTTGAAGTGTGCAGTGCGTTGTGATGCCATATTTCGACACTGAGTAAGTAAACAACACTAGTAACTGTGTAACGGACTAAGCATCAACATGGAACGCTACTCATGGAGAGAACTGCGAGACATGCACTTTGTCTATGGTGCGGCTGAGGGTAATAGTCGGCAAGCCCAGAGAATGTACCGCGTACATTACCCTGCACGAAGATGTCCGGATTATCGTACATTTACTTCAATCCACGATCGACTAGGGAATACTGGCACATTGGTGGTAAGCAGGCCTAATGCAGGCAGACCACGTACTGTTCGTACACCTAAACGTGCTGTTACGCAGTCCAGAGACAAGTACACGAGCAATTGCTTCTGAGCTCGGTGTTCACCATAGTTTTGTATGGAGAGTGTTGCATGAACAGCAACTTCATCCTTTTCGTCCTATGAGAGTGCAGGCCATGGGACCAGATGACTACCCACATCGTCTTCAATTTGTACGCTGGTTTCTGCAACAAACTAATGAAGACCCTCTGTTTCCTGAAGTTGTGATGTTTTCAGATGAGGCTCAATTTACTAGAGATGGTATGTACAATTCACACAACTCTCATGTATGGTCGGATGACAATCCGCGTACTACAGTTTTGAGGGGTCATCAGAGAAGATTTGCTGTAAACATTTGGGCCGGTATCGTAGGAGACTACTTGCTTGGGCCCTACATGTTGCCTCCTCGACTCAGGTGGCCAATGTAGACTGTTCTTAGAAGTTCACCTGCCGACTTTACTGGAGGATGTACCTCTCCATGTCAGGAGGAGGATGTGGTTTCAACATGATGGGGCCCCATCTCACTTTGCAGACCCAGGGCGTGCCGCAATAAACAACACTTTTGGGAATAGGTGGATCGGCCGGGGTGGACCTGTAAATTGGCCTGCAAGATCCCCGGACCTCACTCCATTGGATTTCTTTCTCTGGGGCTACATGAAGACCCAAGTATACTCTTAACCTGTTGAATCCGAGATGGAGCTCGTAGCAAGAATTCTTGCAGCGGCAACAAACTTACAGAACACGCCACACATTTTCCAGCGGACAAGGGACTCTCTACTACGTCGGTACCGGCTCTGCAACGAGGTAAATGGTGCTCATTTCGAACATTTATTGTAAACGTTGGTCAGGGCATTAAAGTAATGTAATCATGTAACATTGTTTTATTTGAATTATACCTAATTACATCCTTACTTCCTTACTCAATGTTGAAAAGTATGGCATCACAACATTTACGTACTTCAAATCATTTAGTGTAACGGTTTAAAATAAATTGTTTGTTTTGTATCTCCTTCTGCACTCCCCTATTACTTTCGCATGCTCCATACTCAATACGTACGAATTTCCGACACATGGTTATTTAACAAAATATATTTGTTTTTGCCTTCTGCATCATACCTAGCAGTTTGAGCATTGAATTTCGAAACACCCTGTATATGATTTCCTGTAAAGACCATGTAATTCACTGTTTTGCAGTCTTTTTCATTCACCTGTCTGTTCATCTCTCTTTGGTCCAAAAATATTCCTAAGAACTTTATTCTCAAATAATATACTGATAATCTCCTTTCCCCCCTTAAAATAAGAGTCCATGTTTCGCACCCATATTATATAACTGGTAGAATAATAGGTTTATATATTTTCAGTTTAACATCTTTTGAAAGGAGTTGGGAAGTCACGAGTCTCTGCAATGCATAATAGCACACATTTCCAGAATTGAGCCTAAGTTTAATTTCCTTTGCATCTCATTCCTGTTTGTGATTATTGTTCCTAGATATTTAAATTCAGCCACTTCCTCAAAATTTTCCTCATTTATCATCAGGTGTCCATTTCCACTATATAATGTATTTTTATGTGTGACCATGTATTTAGTTTTATTGATATTTACTTCCAGTCCCTGTTTCTTAGTGTTACTCAGTAGTGTGTGCGTTTAGTATCTCCTCGCTATCGGCTAGTAGTACTACACAAAAAATTTAATCAAAATTGGTCCAGTCGTTTATTAGGAGTAGATTGACAAACACACGTACAGAAGAATTATGTAAATAAAGATTAACTTATAAACATGTTTTGGAATTTATTGTGAAGGTTGGTTATACTGATTTCACATACATTGATAGAAATTACATTAACCAGTCGCACATGTGTACTGAGATTCTGTAGAATTTAAAAGAATTCATTGAGTAAGTTAACATCAAATACTAAAGTTTTTCCCCAGATTGTTTGCACAAAACATGCAGTATATAATACCACACTAACTGCTCTAACAATATTCAAGTGTTTAAAGAAGTAAGTGATGATTGTTAACATTTGTTTTTCTCTTGATAAACTTTACATGATTGTGTGTCCATTGTGATTATAGGTACAGAGGAGCACGGACGACACAGAAAACAACGCAGAGAAATGCACAATCTGCATAACTGAATTTCAAGAAAATGAAGATGTACGAAGACTTCCATGTATACATTTGTTCCATAAAACCTGCGTAGACCGATGGTTGGCTACTGACCAACGTTGTCCCAACTGCCGTGCACGCACAGACTATTGCGTCAATAAAGAAGCACCATCCACGTGACAGCAACTCTTCTGTCTCGCCTGGACTGATCCGTCCTCCTCAACAATTCTCTCGTCTAGTTGTAGTGTTTTTAAATGTAAATAAAATCTATTCATTAGCATGTTTACATGGGTCTCTTATTTCTTCACATCAAATCCACAATAATTCTGTTGTTTTAATCTCCGTCTCCTTCCTCTGCATTCCTCTTCATCTGGTCACTCCACTCTGTCTTTTATCCATAGTCGAGCCGCTCTTATTTGTGGCGTGGCCACACCTACCTGATTTTTGGCATTACTCCTGCACGTGGTTTACATAATACTGGCAGGTAATAGCATTGTCAAGTCAGTTGTACATTACAGTGTGGACTGTTCTACTCAGAGAACAAGTGACTACTGGCATCATGTTGTTCAATGTGATTACACATGTTCCTGCTAGAGTCAATTTCCAACATGTTTACTTACATATAAGGGTGAGGTTTTTTCTCACCTGTAAGACAAATGTCAGGAAGCTCAGGGCCCAACGGTCTCCGAAAATCATCCAGCCATCATCATCATCCTTCACCGGTGTGGAAAGCAATGGGAAGCTACCACACCTATAATTCCCTAGTAAAGCTGCAAAGTATAGCATGAAAATGCTGTGATTGCAGTGAAAGACCTGCCCTGAGGCAGAATTACTATAGAATAGTAGAAGAATAAACTTGGCAATACGATAACATGCTCCATAAGTGTGATGTTTAACCATGACAACAATTGTCAGCTGACCATGTGGTTTGCTGCCAGAAGTAAGAGGGGCACAACTTTATTGTTCTGGATTGTAAGCCTCTTCCATTGGTTTTTATTGTCCATGTGTTCTTACACTTTGTTCCTATCCCAGACTTTTTCCTCCATATCTTATGCAATGTTCTTTTTCCTATGATTTTCATTTCTTGAGAAACAGAGATTTGAGTTCCTCACATATTTTACAGCTCATAACTTCCCCTCCAAAGGAAGCCACTAGCCTTGGTACCAATAATTAGCAACTTCTGCATTTCTGATTTATTTATGACTAGAGTAAGGAATTATATGAAGAAAATTATACCAAAATATGAAATCATAATAAAAAAATATATTATGAAGCTACTACTCATATTTCAAGAGAAAAATTTGCGCCCAGACCGATACTCGAACCCGGGACCTTTGGCTTTCTGGGTCAGTGCTCTACCAACTGAGCTACCGAGGTGAGTTGTGATCTAGATGCAAATTTTTCTCTTATACAGGCCTATGTTGTAATTCCCTCGCACCAAATACTATGAAACCTCTGTTTCTAGCTTTGCAAATGGCAGCTTCTTTATTAAAGGGATCCCACAACAGGCCCGGAGGCCCTTGGGGTAGTAGGAGGTTAAGGCTCCCACTTTTTCTAGACAATCGGCACTTTATGTCAGCCCTGCTTGACGGCCGCCTTTATCCCCAGAACAAGTGTCTGGTACTCATTTCCATTAGAGGCTGAGTCGACCCCAGGGCCATAGTGCCCCAGAGGGTTCGGGTCAGTTTAAAAATCCTGACCCCAACGGGACTTGAACCCTCGACCCTCCGGCTTGTAGCTCAGTGCCTTAACCACTACGCTACGGCGTGCCCCAGCTTCTTTATTAAGAAAACATTTGTCGGGAATTTAAACACTACTTTATAAAGCCAGTGTGGCTTCTATTGATGTAACTTCTTACATGCACAGGTCCTTTATAATTTATAAATGTACGTACCAGCACATAAATGAGATAAACAGACCTTATTTCTGGTTTAAGAAATCGAGATGTTCACTGTACATCCTGGTCCAATATAAAATATCACGTTCATGATTTGAAGAAATTTTCATGGCTCATGAAGTAGCGTAGTTGTTTAAGGAATCACATTCAAACCAGAATGTCGTGAGTTTGAGTGTCGATGGGGTCGGATTTTTAGCTGGACCAAACCTTCTGGCAGCATCTTGGCCCTGGGGTCAAGTTAGCTCCTATTGGAAATAAGTATCGGACGCAGCATGTTGGGGGGCGGTAAACGTATTCATCATGCAGGGGCGACATCCCGGTGAATGATTCGAGCCGATTGTCTAGAAAGATGGAAGCTTCAACCTCCCATTAAGTTTGGATGATTTCTATTTATTTTGCATGAAGATATTTGAAATCCAGTATATTTAAGTGAATATACAATAAATTAAATAACAATAACATTAAATTGATAGTTTCAGAGTATAAGTAGACCAAGTCCAGTTTGTTATATTTGGAGAAACGAGATGTTATTAATCCACAATTAATTCTAGGGATTGTTTCAGAACTCTCTTTGCAATTATAGTAAGATTTAATGATCTATGAACATGGTGAAATAGAGTTAGAATAATTTTAACATTAGGTTTTTACAAAAAATGGGCCTAACACAGTGTCTAGTCTTGGTCTACTTGTACTTTGAACGATCCAGTTATCAATTCTGTTCGTAATACGCAGTTAGAAGCTTCTTCTATATTCTGATAGCAAACTATACGCCTGTCACGATGAAAAAGTGCACTCTGCATCACATTATGTTATGTAAGTATACTTGTTGTCACCCCTACACTGGCTAGATGATCATCTACCTCTGTGATTGACACATGTGGATGTGAGGGCAGCAGCCATATGGTAGGGTAAGGACCTTCTAGGCCTGTCGCACCATAGAAAATAAAGTATACTTGTTATTATGCCATATTTGGTATTTTGATGTAAGTGAGAAAAATGATGGCCTTACCTACCAGAACTTCGCTAATTTAAAAAAAAACACGGCTTCACGTTTAGGTTCAACGGTCTTTACTACAATTAAATGGTGTAATCCACTCACAAAGTAAGGACTGCTCTTAGGTAGGAAGAAGGAACTGGCTGCTATCTTACTAAAAGCAAGGGTAGGTTATTGTTCTGCATTTTTGTTCAGCTTATTCATCTAGGGTCATTTTTTGTTGTAGGGATGGAGTTTCAGACAAAAACCTCCATCTAACTTGTCATTCCATATCTCCGCATCCAATTATTTACTTTTATCAAATGTATTTATCCAGATGTGTAGCCCAGATGAAGGACAAAATAGAGATGATGTAATAGAGTTTTACATAGAAATCGAGAAAGTAATAAATAAAACAAAAATACCTTATTTTAATTGGAGATTTCAATGCACGTATAGAAAATAAACCAATACTAGAAATCATAGGTAAACATGGTGAAATAACTATAGACAATAATGGAAAACTTTTAATACACTTTGTCATCTGTGATAGCTTGAAAGTAACGAATACCTTTTTTCCAAACTTAGATATTCACAAATATACATGGAGTGCCAGAGGAAGTACAAGTATAATTGATTATGTAATTGTAAATAAAAAACTTTCAAATTTAGTTCTTGATACTAGAGTATATAGAGGGCCTGATATTAATTCTGATAATTTTTTAGTGATGCCTAAAATAGCTATTCCAACCCGATGGAAGAAATTAGACCATGATAAGATGGAAAAGGGGTCCTCATCTAGGGGATATGTGGATGGCGACCACAAGGTGCCCAAGATGAGCAAAACATTTCTTCCACTTACTTGTGTTTTGCACTCTTTTAACTTTACTATCTAACCTCCCTTGGTTAACTCTTGTTTTTTTCAACTCCGACGCTATTAGGGCATCCGAGGGCTGGGGAGTCTTTCCTTTCTTCCATTTTTTCTTTCCTTTATTTTCTTTTCTTCTCCAGAAAAGCCTGACCAGAGGCTTTAAGATGGCAGCCCCATCACTGGCCTTGCCTTCCTTTGGCCAGCAACCAATCGAAGGGACTATTATTATGCTTTCAAGTCTTATACGAGAATTTCCCGGAAGGATCAAAACGCTGGAGGGAAAATTTTCTATAGGATCGTAACAGGCCTTGGCCTAATACCTGGAAGGAAGAAGAAGATAAGCAATAGTTGCCACATATTTTACTACAGAATACAAGTGAAGTTATTAATAAATTTGAAGTCCGTGGAAGAAGAATAATGAAATATTTAAAGTTCGCCTATTACAACAAGAATCCATTAAAGACTTATATCAAAAGAGATTAGACCAGTATATTACAGAACATCCTATAAGTAGAAATATAAATGAAGAATGGGATGAGATTAAAAGAATAATAACTCAAGTTGTAAAAGATTCTTTAGGAATGAGAAAGGAATGATATTATAAAAGAAAATTAAAATTTGGAAGAACATCTGAATTATCTTAATAGGAAAACAAATGAATCATTAATTGAATACGAAAGAAAAAAGTGCAGTAGTATGTAGAGAAGTTAGAAAAACTAAAAGAACAATGTGGGATAAATATATAAGTGATATCGAACACGATGTACATGAAAAACAAGAAAAGGCGTACACAACTCAGCATGACATTATATATAATTTCCTTGATTACAACTTAAATAAAATCGCTAAATATAGAGTAAAGGTTGCTATGAAAGGCCAAAGAGAATGATAAAATAACATTTTAAAAAGTAGCTGTCACAAAAAAACTGTGCCTGATGGAGAAATTCAGACTACATTTCTGATTTTAGTTTGAAAAAATGCACTAGATTCACTAATCAGATTTCTTGTGAAGAAAACCTTGTCGACAAGTGTAATTAGGAACTTCTCCATTTCTTATTTATTATAACGTGGGCCTAACCAATCAGAAGTTTACACTCTTTTCATTGTGTCGATAGATAACCTTTATTTACAATTTCATTGTGTACAATGATCCATGCTGACTCACCTGTAAATTCTGCTGTTATTTTCACCACATCCTCATGTGAAATATTTTTCAGTAAACTGTTTGAAAACGTTCAAAATAATTTGTTTCTCTCCACTTTTGAAATGCTTTCCTTTCCAAAGTTAAAGAATTTTTGCCATTTTGAAACAATTGAAATCTCAACATATTCTGCTTAAGAGTAAAACAATGTTTATTTAATGTATTAAAATTTTAATGATATGTTTTAAGATTCTCCCACATAACTTACATAGACATGTGCTTGATAATATATATTTTTATTATTATTATTTACTTTATTGCGAGTGTTAGAAAGGGAACTACATTTTCTAACCCACTGAAAGTTAAAATTGTTATTCGACCAATGAAAATGCAGTAATACAACTGCTTTGTTTACATTAGAGCTGGAACTTAGCTCGGAAGAAGTATAATGTGTGGTTAAGGTTGTATGTATTCATGAACCAAGCTCTCTAGACCAAGTCATCTCCATAAGCTGAGACTCTCATCTTTCAATTGTTTCCGGACATTTTTTAATAATAAATATGTTGTTATCACGTGATGTTGAATAGAGTGAGCCAGTTAGAGTAGGTTCTGCATCACCCACATGATTAACCACGGGCTGACAGTCACTTAAGCAGAAAGCTTGGTTTTTTAATACCTGCCTTAAAGTTTCTGTTACACACATTGCCTTGTAAGTCCTGTAAATTGAAGCAGAAATGAAAAAAAATATGAAAACTTTGTCTGAGGACAAAGGAAGTTAACATTTTTTATTCGGACAGAATTTCATTTATTCTAAGACAGTTTTTTAATAATTCTAAGTGAAAATGTAATCTCCTTTCCTCTGTAGCTATCAGATTATAAGTATTTGAGAATAAAGTACTTAGGAAGATTTTTGGACCAAAGAGAAATGAACAGACAGGTGAATGGAGAAGACTACATAACAATGAACTACATGGTCTTTATAGGAAGCCAGATATAATAAGAACAGTTAAGTCTTGTAGACTGCGATGAGCAGGACTTGTTGCACGTATGGGGAATGAAAGACTTGCATGGAAGCTTCTTGTAGGAAAACCAGAAGGAAAACGCCCAGTTGGTAGACCAAGAATGAGGTGGGAGAATAACATTAACTATGATTTGAGGGAAGTAGATTATACAGGGAATGATTGGAAAGAATTAGCTCAGGATAGGGATGTATGGAGAGCTTATGTCCGTGCGGCCATGAACCTACGGGTTCGATAGTGCCAGTGAGTAAGTAAGTAAGCTACAGATGGAATTAATGGATGATAACTAGTTTGGTCTGCCTTCTTCTTCTTCTTCATCCAACCAAGTCTTAGTCCTATTATGATCTCATTGATGAATTTTGTATCCACCGTTTCCTTGGACGTCCCAGGGATCTCTTACCTGTTGGACAATAATGAAGCATGGTTTGGGAACTGTATCTGAACTCATCCAATTGTTCTGGTATCTATGTATGTATTCAATGACCAATTCTAAACGTAGTTCCTTCAAGACATCATCATTGCGTCTGTGATCCCATTTGGTACATCCTGCTGTATATCTCATGAATCTCAATTCACTACAAGTTATCCTGCTCTCTTCTCCTTTCCTCAAGGTCCATGCCTCACTGCCGTAACAAAGTGCAGGTCTTGCTAAGGTTTTGTATAACCTTATTCTGTTATCTCTCTGGACAAGCAAAGGTTTCATTACTGAATTTATTATTCCCATGGTTTTATTAAAATTAATTATTTTATTTTATATGTGGTACATTCCATATCAAATCGGACAGCAAAAAATCTTGCAATTTATTTTTTTAATTTTATGTATCCCTAAATATAGTGAATACATTTATAAACGTATTAATACAGAAATTTAATTTTTATCATTTATAGGTTCGTAGTTATGATGATCTAAAATTATCGTAAATATGATAAACTAAAACGTTTACTAACTAATATTTCTGAAACAGTAAACAGCAAAAATTTGTTTCAAACATATTTATATAGGTGATATCATGTAGTTTAAGGGTGTTATTTTTATAATTAGGATATTTTTATTTTCGGTGTCAATTTTCTGTTTTATGGCGGTTTACTGCAGTACATATCAAAAAATGAAAACGGAAAAAATACAGGATATTATTCACGTAATAAGGATTAATTTCCAGCATTTACCCTTTTGGAGAGTTGAATAGTTCAGACAATATAAATGTTTTTTATTCTATTTTCGTAAAAAAACTCGCGGGTCCACGGCGCATCAGATTCATTTCACGACCAAGGTCGCGTGCGTACTTTATTAAAAGAGCTTCATCAGTGACTTTTTCAACTGCCATTAAATCGAATAAATTATTATATGTTGTGCTTAATGGAACAGTACCGTAAATTTATAAAAGTGGCGATATTTTAATTCTTACGCAGTAGATATTTATTTATCAAATTTTATTGCTGAAGTGAGAAGTAAAGAGCTCTGTTACTTACGTTTACTGTGAATTGTTAAACAAATTATTTATAACTAACTCACTCACTGGCTCTGTGTAACCTGTAGGTTCATGGCAGCGCGGACATAAGCTCTCCATACATCCCATCCCGAGCTAACGTTTTCCAATTATCCTCTGTATAATCTACTTCCCTCAAATCATATATAATGTTATTCTCCCACTTCATTCTTAGTCTTCCAACTGGGCGTTTTCCCTCCGGTTTTCCTACCAGAATTTTCCAAGAACCTCTTTCATCCTCCATACGTACCACATGACCTGCCCATTGAAGCCTACGAGACTTAACTGTTCTTATTATATCTGGCTTTCTATACATATCATGTAGCTCACTATTATGTAGTTTCCTCCGTTCACCTGTCTGTTCATCTCTTTTTGATCAAAATATTTGCCTAAGAACTTTATTCTCAAATACTCGTAATCTTCTTTCCTCCCTTAAAACAAATTATTTATTTTGTTACAAATTTTTCATTGCAATTAAATGAAATATAATAAAAACTCTTACACCATTAATTGAATAAATTGGTATAGCTTTTTATTATGTTATAATTACTAATTTCAATATTAAAATAATTTTTATTGAGTGTACTGTATTGTACCCTGGAAACTATGACGAAATAGTGTTGTTACAAGATATCACTTCCAAATAAAACCGAATGTTTTAATACTAGTACCACTTCCTAACAAACGAATGAAATGCTGAATCAGCGCGTCTTCTTAAAACATCTGTTCCTCTATCAACAATTCTCAAGTTCAGATTATTTACTAGACAGTAGATTTAAATCAGTACGTGTGTTTAGTGTGTCACCTCATTATTTTAAGTATTACAATCAAATTTAAAATAATCTTTTATCGTTTTTAACTAACAAGTTTGCAGATTGAAGTGTTTTATTTTATTACTGTACATATAATTACACTGTCTATTATGAATAAGCCTAACTGGTGTTATGTGAATGGAAAGTGTTTCAATCCACTCGGACGACGACATAAGAGTAGTTTTAAAAAAATCAGATCTATCTCTCCATGGAACTGTCAGGAACTCGGGGTACCCCAAGAACACTGGCTCTCGGCAAAAATATGTAGTAATTGCAGGCTAATTTTAGAGGGTAAGAGAAATGTTGAGGATGTACAGCCTAACAGATTAACTAATACTGAAAATGAGGAATCCGATGTAACACAACCTAGTAATAATAACGATAGTAGTTCCGACATCGTTAAAGAATCGGCTATACCAACATTAAATGAATCATTTAAATTGATAGGGGAAAGTCCCATTAAGAGAGCAAAAATGTCTCACAATAAATATGTGAAAAATAAATATAAAAGTGTAACTGAGGCAATTAAAAATAAAATTTTCCACCAATTTGACTCTTCAAGTGAAGAACAGGATAAATATGAAATTGAGGTTTTGGAAAATCTTAAGAAGGCGTTTGCTGCTAGCAGTGATAAAAAAGATAAAATCAAAATTCTAACGTTGCTTCCACTCTCCTGGTCAGTAAGAAGAGTACAACAGCATTTTCATGCATCAAAACATAGCATTAAAATAGCAAAATAGCATTCAGAATTGTTACGCCTTTAAAATTCCATTGATTCCTATCGAGTTTGAACCCGCGAACCTCGGAATCGGAGGCGTGCAGAGTAACCACTAGTCCACGATGATGATGATGATGATGATAATGTAATAATTGTTATAATGATAATAAAAATAATGTAATGATGATAATAACAATAAAAATATTTGTTAGTGCGCAAAGGACTATTACCAAGTAGTTCCGTCATTGTTTGTACGAGCGAGCGATCTCCACTCACGCGAAAGGTATTGCGGGCAGTCTACAAATAGGAGATTTTAGGAAAAATAATTATTTTTGGTAGCTTCCTTTCAAGACTCCACTTTAATACTAATTACAAAAAATTAACTGGTGTTCAGGTAATAATGTGGCACTTTTTGATTTTATAATCACCCCAATAGTCTGCCACCTGACATAATGGATGAAATAAAGCCATTTTTCAGGGATCTGGCACATTTTGAACTTCTGAAAAAATTGTTTGTGTTGCAAGGGATAGTGACGTGCATTTCATCACCTCTCCTATCCTCAACGTGCTCGTGGTGCAACAGATGAGGCTCTGAGGACCGAGTACTGGCGGTATAACCACATCACCTTAATGTGGAGGAAATGCTACATTAGTGGGAACCCCACAATAATACCCCTTTGGACCAGCAACCCAATGGGCAAAAAATTTACATTTGATTTCAAGTCTCAAACCAAACCTCGGATGATTCAGACAGATCAACATGTTGACGATCTTTGCGAGAATAAGGATACGACATGGAAGAAGGAAAATATTTTAAAATTTGCAAACTGGAATGTACAGGGAATTTCCCATAAAGAGGACCAATTATACGACATTCTGGCAAAGAAGGACATTGCATGTGTGGCAGTTTCTGAAACCAAAAAGAAATTAAAAGGTTAGAAAGAAACACAAAATTATTTCCAGTTTTATAGCGGAGTAAATCACAATACAAGAGCAAGAGCTGGAGTAATGTCAATGATACATCAATAGATAATTACACATTCTATAATGAAAGAATCATTCAAGTAAGACTAAAACTCTCACGAGGATACTTAACAAGAATAGGAATTTATGATCCAATAGAAGACAAAGAAGAAGAAAATGACAAATTCTATTCAAAACTACAAACAATTGTCAATCATGTAAATAAATCAGATATGCTCTAATCATGGGAGATTTTAATGGCAGGATAGGGAACAGAAAAATCCAGTGCTATGTAGGAGGACATGGAGATGATACATTAAATAGAAATGACCAAAGACTTACTGATTTTGCAGTTCATAATCAAGTAAAAAATTATGAATTCCATGTATGAACATAAAGATAGTCATAAGTATACCTGGGAAGCCAGAAATTCTTGATCAATAATACAGGGTGTTTCGAAATTCAATGCTCAAACTGCTAGGTATAATGCAGAAGGCAAAAACAAATATATTTTGTTAAATAACCATGTGTCGGAAATTCATACGTATTGAGTACTGAGCATGCGAAGATAGTACGAGAGTGGAGGAGATATTAAATGAGCAATTATTTTTACAAATCCATTACACTAAATACTGTACTTGATTTGAAGTGTGCAGTGCGTTGTGATGCCATATTTCGACACTGAGTAAGTAAACAGCACTAGTAACTGTGTAACGGACTAAGCATCAACATGGAACGCTACTCATGGAGAGAACTGCGAGACATGCACTATGTCTGAGGGTAATAGTCGGCAAGCCCAGAGAATGTACCGCGAACGTTACCCTGCACGAAGATGTCCGGATTATCGTACATTTACTTCAATCCACGATCGACTAGCACATTGGTGGTAAGCAGGCAGACCACGTACTGTTCGTACACCTAAACGTGCTGTTACGCAATCCAGAGACAAGTACACGAGCAATTGCTTCTGAGCTCGGTGTTCACCATAGTTTTGTATGGAGAGTGTTGCATGAACAGCAACTTCATCCTTTTCGTCCTATGAGAGTGCAGGCCATGGGACCAGATGACTACCCACATCGTCTTCAATTTGTACGCTGGTTTCTGCAACAAACTAATGAAGACCCCCTGTTTCCTGAAGTTGTGATGTTTTCAGATGAGGCTCAATTTACTAGAGATGGTATGTACAATTCACACAACTCTCATGTATTGTCAGATGACAATCCGCGTACTACAGTTTTGAGGGGTCATCAGAGAAGATTTGCTGTAAACATTTGGGCCGGTATCGTATGAGACTACTTGCTTGGGCCTCCTCGCCTCAGGTGACCAATGTACAGACTGTTCTTGGAAGTTCACCTGCCGACTTTACTGGAGGATGTACCTCTCCATATCAGGAGGAGGATGTGGTTTCAACATGATGGGGCCCCATCTCACTTTGCCGACCCAGTGTGTGCCGCAATAATCAACACTTTTGGGAATAGGTGGATCGGCCGGGGTGGACCTGTAAATTTGCCTGCAAGATCCCCGGACCTCACTCCATTGGATTTCTTTCTCTGGGGCTACATGAAGACCCAAGTATACTCTTCCCCTGTTGAATCTGAGATGGAGCTCGTAGCAAGAATTCTTGTAGCGGCAACAAACTTACAGAACACGCCACACATTTTCCAGCGGACAAGGGACTCTCTACTACGTCGGTACCGGCTCTGCAACGAGGTAAATGATGCTCATTTCGAACATTTATTGTAAACGTTGGTCAGGGCATTAAAGTAATGTAATCATGTAACATTGTTTTATTTGAATTACACCTAATTACATCCTTACTTCCTTACTCAATGTTGAAAAGTATGACGTCACAACATTTACGTACTTCAAATCATTTAGTGTAACGGTTTAAAATAAATTGTTTGTTTTGTATCTCCTTCTGCACTCCCGTATTACTTTCGCATGCTCCGTACTCAATACGTACGAATTTCCAAAACATGGTTATTTAACAAAATATATTTGTTTTTGCCTTCTGCATCATACCTAGCAGTTTGAGCATTGAATTTCGAAACACCCTGTATATCTCATTATTTTTCTTTGTTTTTATATACACTAGACAGGGACAATTTAATATGTCTTGATTGTATACATTTTATGTTTAGTTTTAGTCTTAATTTTAACTAACATTAACTAGTTGCATTATAGATCATAATATAATAGATATCTTTTTGATCAAATTTTTATTTAGTATTTAATATTAGAGTTCATTGTGATTGTTATATTCTGATGTAATATATGTTTGCCCTGGTGAGTGGAAGAGAAGGCCACTTGGCCTTAACTCCACCAGGCTAAATAAATAAATCTAAAAATCTAAACGCCGTACATAGAATGAACTCAATAAAAGACACCCTTACAATAGTACACAAAGAGGGAAATCAACCTATTGGAAGACCTGGAAATTATCAAGGAAATAGACAACAAGCTTTTGATAAATGAAAGCACTCCCAGACTAAACAACCCACTATACGATATCGTCAGGAAGAAGCTTTAGTCACGACATAGCCACATTAGGACCAGCAGCATCAAACACCATACTGGATGCTGTAGAGAAGAATGAACTGCTGAAGATGGGACGGATGTCCTGAAAGGCCTACAGGCATAAAGATTATACGTTTTATAAGTTGAGGACAATGGATTTTACCTTTGAAGGTATATTTTAACTTATTTTATTTTATTCTGCAGGACTTAAAATTTATTAGTAGAGCTAGGAATTTTAGGTGTTGCACTTTTTTTGTCACTATAATGTTCAAATTAGCTAGTATTGCAAAGAAAACATTAAATAAATGCCCCTAACTGCGTTTTAGTTGCACCTTTATTAAATGCTAGCACCTTTTTACGCCTTTTCTTTAATGGAAGCACATTTTGCACCTTTTCAAACCTTTTTTGTCTCCTTTGGAACATTTTATTACCAAAATAATATATATATATATATTACATTTATTCAAATACGATTTAAAGGGTTGGTAACGATATGTGGTATCAGTCCACATCCCATTACTTCCACTTCAGTGCAATCCCGTTAGGCTATTCTTTTTAAATAAGTTTGCGCCTCATTGCACCACAGTTATGCGAAAGCTATTGTTCAATCAAGGAAGGTTGTTGAGTGCGTGAATACATGTTTCAGTTCAAAATAATATTTGACTAGTGCGGTCTGCTATTATCCTGAGTTACCAGTATACAGTATGCCGAAACCGAAAGTGAACTATAAACTACGTGATATTGTTAAAAAGTTTAGTGCAGATGGAATTCAGAGTGACGGATCTGTTATCAGGTGCATTCTTTGTGATATTTCAATAACAATTGATGAAAAACATCAATGCATTCGTGTTACGCAGCATATAAGTAGTGCAAAACATGTGAAAAATAAGGAACGACGAAGCAGTAAAGGTATAGTGCGACAACAGTTTATTGGCGAGGCATTGGCTTCATCAAGTTCAATAAATAAAAATTAATTGTTTAATGATACAGGAAAGACATCTGTGGCATGTGGTATTCCTCTTTCCAAGCTTAACAACCCTATTATGAAAGCATATTTGGAGAAATATACTGGGAAGTCTGTCCCAGATGAGAGTACCTTACGAAAATCATACCTTCAACCTCTGCATGAAGAAAAATTAAAACATCAGGCAAGTAGTAGGTGAAAGTCCAGTATATTTTGTATTAGATGAAACCACTGATAGAGAGTTGAGATATGTTCTAAACATTTTAGTAGCACCTCTAAATGGAAAGGAAGTGAAACCCATGTTGTTGAAAATCTATTTTCTGAACAAAACAGACAATGCCAGTGTGATGCAAAGTTTCAACAATGCGTGTTTTGTGCTGTGGCCTGATGAAATAGAATAGAGTGCGGCTAGTACTTACAGACCAATCACCTTACATGTTATTGGTCATTGCTAACCTCAAACCTATGTACTCTAATCTAAAACATGGCACCTGTATTGCACATGCATTGCATCGAGTTTGTGAGGCAATAAAAGATGAATATTCATATGCAAATGAATTTTTGTCTTGCATTAAGAAGTTGCTGAAAAAGGCTCCTGCTAGGATACAAAAGTATGTAGAAGTTACCGGACTTCCTCTTCCAATTTCCCCTATTCTCACTAGATGGGGTACTTGGCTGAAGGCTGCGGTTTTTATTTGTAACAATTTTAAGGCTATATCCGATTTCTTATATGAAATACCAAATAATTCTTCAGCTGTAAAAAAGGCCAGAGAACTAGCAGGTAAACAGGAGTTGCAAGATGAACTTATTACTGTGCATGGTTACTTTTTTTTGATAACTGCCATTACAAGATTGGAGGAGCAGTGTCTTGAGAAAGATTCACAATGACCTATTTTGATGGATGTCAAGACTGCACTGGAGGGTATTGGAAAACAGAAGCTAGAGCAGAGCTTAGCCAAGAAGCCTGATGTGGAGGACGTTGCAACAAACAGACTGCTAACAAAATACGCACCACTTGTATCTGTTGATGTGGAACGTTCCTTTTTCAACATACAAGTATTTACTTAGTGACCGAAGGTGCAGCCTCACTGAAAAAAAACATTGAGTGTTAAATAATATTTGCTTTAACAGTTTTCTGGACTTATGATTTAAATAACAATGTTCTGGGGCTTGTCTTACACAGACTCTTTAATATAAGACAATATGCGTGAATTTTGTGTCGTTAGTTACTTGTCGTAATTGGTTTTGGTAATCTTTAATGATCATTTGCATGAGGAATTTGCAAATTTTATTTAAAAAATTGCACCTTTTTCTGCTAAATTAAAGCACCTTCCCTGCACCCTTTTCACTAAAATTTTGCACCTAAAATTCCTACCTCTAATTATTAGGAAAGGTAAACAGGAGTTTTTTTCATTTCTTTGTCACATAATGGAAACTTTATCCCTAAATTTCTGTTATCTTTTAAGATTAATTTTTAGACTTACGGGTGTTCTGAATAATGCTATCTCACTTTCATAACTTAATCTAATAAGAAACACCAAACAAAAAGAAGGGTGAGGTAGCTTATATGCCGGTCACAATTCTACACTTACACTCTTATGCCACTGATGCACTAAGCACTTGTAAACACGTTTTGTACTGTTTTAAACATTTTGCAACGATCTTCAAGCTTTCTTTACAATATTTTATAATTATATATTTACGTAAAACATGGTCGTCGATACATTACTTACTTGTACTTTCCCATGTTGTTCCAACGTTGCCACAATTTGAAAATAATTTCAAACCATATTTAGTGTTAGTGTACCTAAAATTAGTTTATAGTTTATTAAATAGTACGCATGTAAATTGTTTTGTTAGGTTAGCAAATGGGAAGTTGGTTTACGTCCATTTTTTTAAGCATTTGGGAATAAATAATATGCATGTAAATTGTTTTATTTAGTTAGGAAATGGCAAGTTAGTTTACGTCTATTTTTTTTTTATTTCGGAATGTATTCCCAAAGTTGGTAACGCCGAGTGCAGAGCCATCTACCGGAGGCTATATTAACCATTACAGCAACTCTCGAATGCGCACTGCGATTCTGTAGAACTTAGAAAAATTCGTGTCCGGCATATACCCGACTTTTTCCAAGAAAGAATGAAACTTCAAAGTTAGTAAAATGAAGGTAGCAGCATTAGATCAACTCCGAATACCTCAAATTTACTTACCTAAAATTTTATACATGTGTAGACTTCCCAATCACTGTCATACGAAAATACACACAGGATTTGATCTTTACAGCCTCGTTTATTCTGTGAAAGGAATAATGACGAGTAAGTACACATATTACAGGCTAAGAAATAAAAATGAATGAGGTAGGCCTATAAACAATTTTTAAGGGGTATGTCATGATGCAAACAAAATATACGGTGTGCCAATTTACATAATTCACAGTTAGGCCTATTATTTGAAAACACTGTTTTCAGAAGTAATTTTTTTTTGAAAAATGATACCATATGCAATCATTCACCTACCTTCCATTAGCTGTATTTTCCAGCTTCACTTTATCCGTCCGATTGTAGATAATTAATTAATTAATTAAACAATTAACTTCGATGCATCAATAATATTATATTATATTCAACCTAAAACTTTTCTTCGTACAGTACATAACAATTCCACCATTGATTTATTTAAATTTAATTCGATTTTACAACTCGATTTATTTGTACGTCATACGTTATAACGGTAAAAGGCTGGTAGAGCCTGGGCAAGGCATGGACTCTATATATATCTCAGGGTTGCGGATTTTCACCGTGGGATATGGCGAGGTTCGAACTAAGGTTAACGGTACTATCAGGAGGCTTACCGAAACAAACACTGGTGTCGATTTGATGATAATATTTATTATATCATAAGTACCACAAGACAGTTCCAATTCCAAAACATTGGATTGAATTGAATATATTCCGGTATTTCTTTCCTTCGGAATGGTCGCGGGAATGCGAGTAGCGGTCAATACTGGACCTATTTTATTATTATCGACGCAATTCTATCGCGTTTTGGAACACTGATAATTACTGGTCTTCACACGACCTACAGCGTGACATAACACCAGCACACTGATGCTTTTAAAATAAATCACTTTGTAACTTGCCGTTCTCGGCCTAAACACTTTTCGTGTAGCCTATCTAATGAGTCGCTTGCTTGCGACCGGCGAAATATACGAGTCCGCACAGCAGCGGACTTGAACAATTAATCCTGCGCGGGAGTCTTATGTTAATTTTGTTCCACCCGGGAACACATCCCGGAGCAGACTACTTTCCCGATATTCGGAATATATCTATCCTACTCCATCTTACAAATACACTTTACAAGACCAATATTTTCATTGGCTGAACATATATAAAAAACGCCTTACTAGCAGAATACTATTTACTTATGGACTCTGATTGGGCATTACGGTTTACACTATAGTTCAACCAGAATCTCAGGATAATGATTGGTCGTGCATTTACTGGGTGTGATTTTCACACGCTGGTGAGAAGTTTATTAATTTACTAAAAACAGATGGACATAGTTTTTGGCTACTGTCGCCATCTCAACAGGCGGTCTAGTGATTTTTTTGACACACTTAAAGTTGACCGTCATTTATCTGTCTGGAAGGATGACTTCCAGAGCCGGACAGAGGACATTACATCTCCAGGTGTGAGGCCGTATTATTAGGTAACCATTGTCCCGGGGTCATAAACCGATTTACTTACATGTGTCCATCTTCAAAGAACTTGAGATACAATGGACAGAAATGCCTTTATATTCTCAAGCGTAACAGATTGGTTAAAAGTTTCTCACGAAACGTTTTCTGGAAAGTGCAACTACATATATAATAATAATGTTTAATAATAATAAAATTAATTAGAGCAGTTATTTCTGCTACAACGTTAACAGTCGATAAAATGGCGACGGTGGCGCAGTTTTAAGATGACCACGGTACTACGTGAAAAAAAAATTAAAAATATTGCGTCCAAATCTCCCTATAATGATTCACGGGCCTGGATTTGGACGCAATTAAAAAAAATGGCCACGTAATACTCAGGTCATCATAAGACGGCGCCACCATCGCTATTTTATCGATTGTAGACGTATGTCGTACAATCGGTTCTCTATGGTACAAATAAATCGAAATGTAAAATCCAATATCGAATTAAATTTAAATCAATGGCAGAATTGTTATGTACTGTTCGAAGAGAAGTTTGAGGTTGAATATAATATTGTTAATGCATCGAAGTTAATTGTTAAATTGATTACAATCTGAAGCAGAAAGTGAAACTGGAAAATACAGCTAATGGAAGGTAAGAGAATGATTACATATTACATTTTTTGTTCTAAAAAATTTGGTTCACTTTTCAAAATCGTGTTTTCAAATAATAGGTCTAACTGCGAATTATGTAAATTGGCATGACGTATACTTTGTATCGTAACATTATAATGCTTGTATTTGAATTGTAATATCCCTTTTAAAAAACTTGTTTACACCTCACATTATTTTTTATATCTTAGCCTGTAATATGTGTACTTATTCATCAATATTTCTTTCACAGAATAGATGAGGCTGTCAAGATCAAATTCTATGGGCGTATTTTCATATAACAGTGATTGGGAAGTCTACATACGTATAAAATTTTAGGTAAGTGGATATAATGCTTCTACCTTAATTTTACCAACTTGGAAGTTTAACCTGTAAGTCTAAAAATAAAATCTTATCTTAAAAGATAACAGAAATTTAGGGATAAAGTTTCCTTTATGTGACAAAAAAATGAAAAATTTCAGTTTATCTTTCCTAATAATTTTTCTAAGTCCTGCAGAATAATAGTGGACATGTGCAAAAATGTATAAAAGTTTATTGAGTAAAATTGCTAGATGAAACCACGTAGATGCGACATCGATATGACCACCCTTTGCAACAAATTCACAAACATTTATTAGATATGGACGTATACCAATTTACCCTTGCCTAACCTAACTAAATAATTTACATGCATATTATTTAATGAAGTATTAACTAACTTTTCCCATCGGAACCTAACAGAATGAAGTGAGTAACATCCATTTTTTTAAAACATATTTTTGAATGATGATCTTGTAGAAGATTTCCGAGCTGTTGGCCGTGGTCTTGAGGCTTGTAGTTCCCCAACGTTTCGCCAGAGACTGCGTCCAGCATCCTCAAGGGTTGTCTTGAGACTGGCAATTTTGTCAATAAATCAGAATCAATGTTCGTTCAGTCATGAACGAACGACAAGTCTGCATAGAATGCGGCTTTTTTATGGCGGCTACTATGTTTTTTCTGTCGACATGGGTACAAAAGCCGAGCCCATTAACCCCATGTGTTGAGTTTTGAAGTGTTATAAAACACTTTGAAAGTTTAAATGATGTAATATTATATGTGAATTAATATTTGTGTTTGTTTATATTTGCGTCATTCGTCTTTCCATGGCTGTGTCCAGTAGCGTATTTGGGCTCCGGTGTGATTGGCTCCTGTGTGACCTACTTAGGTTTATTATGTTTATTTATTAATTGTAGTGTATTGTATTTTTCTTAGTTATATCCCATTGCGCTGGTATGGGTGACCATTTTGAATGTGAATTGTTTCCCATGCATTGGGATGGGTGACCGTTCCTGAAATGTGTAGCTTATTTTGGCAATTGTTCCGAAAATAAATGATCTTTGGTGAATATTTTGATTTGGTTTAATAAAGTATAATCAATTCTATGTTTTTATGTACGTTTTAATTAATTCTTAGGCTGTTTTGAGCTAAAAAGCTTTACGAAAGCCTAAGAATTAGTGAAATAAGACACGGACTTTATGACTACTTAAATATGTTCACTAAATAATAAGGGAAATAAAAAAAAGCTTAAAACCCATAAAAAACAATAGATAATTTAAAGATAAAGGTAAAAAGCTCTTTCACGCTAAACATATTACCGCCTCGAAAATATCTGGACTTTGAAAATTTTTCGAGGCGACGGACTCTAATATTTTTCTAGTGATTTGTGTCACTTTTTTCTAAGATTTTTGCGACTGTATTTAATTTTTTCGTAAATATTTTGATTTAGTGATATTAAGTATGATTAAATATATGTTTTAGTATGTATTATAATAATTTCTTAGGCTATTTTGTGCATGAAATGCTTTACGAAAGCCTCAGAAATGGTGTTATAAAACCACGGACCGCCTCGAAAATATTAGGACTTCGAAATTTTTTCTTGTATTTTTGGACTAATATTTTTCCATTGGTCTTTCATCGGACCTCTTGGGATATTGGCGGGTAGTGGTCCCGTCATTTGGGGTTCCACGTTCGCGGTGATGATTTAATGGACTTAGACAATCTTTTTGGTATTTTGTGTAGTCGATCCTTTGAAGTCGATCCGAAGCTGTTGGCCCACAGAAGAAATGAAATCCTCAGTTTTCCCCTTCCCCTTTGTTCCCGGCAATGAATTTAAAAACAGGACTTGAATTTACTGGTGGAACTAAGGAACTACTCAGGTATTTACCTTCACGCCAAGGGAACCACCGAAACCTTGACAGAGTAGTTAATTGATAATTTATTTTAATTTACATATTTGAATGTTGTACTTATATTAATTTCGATATTAAAGACTTCAAAAGTCGTTTTTTTTAATTATAAATTTAATATTTTAGGGTGTAATTTGGAATAATATTGTTTCGCGATATAAATTTTGAATTTAGAAGAATAGTTATGGGAGATTATATGTGAATTTACTGATGGAAATTAAGGGAACTGTTCCGACATTTGTCTTAGCGTTAAGGAAACCATCTGAAACCTTAACAGAACAGCTTTGAAGTTAATAATATTGCCTAAAGTGGCCAAAATCTCGTGTCCGGACCTTTCTTCGACTCTTTTCGGTGAACTAGCCGGCGGAGTCACCTTTATTGAGTATTCGTTCATCTACGGGAAGAAGAAGGTTTATTGTAGTCTAAGTCCTCGTTATACTCGAGTCTATAATTGACTTTCTTTTTGGAGGGCTTTGAGCTATTCTCAAAGCTAGTTCCAGGATTGCTGCCTTTTTGGAGTTTGGATCCAATTTGCTGCAATCTATTAACCCTCCAGCGCTTTCGGCTAGGATTTTTGGACCTTCTATTAGACTGTAGCCTAATATATGGCCATTTGTATCACGTTCAAATTTAATTTTGAGCGTGAAGAAATTGCAAGATACTTCAGACTTGATGATCTCTAAGTATTCTGCCATGCCGTGAATAAGATTACATTCATCGTATTCAGGACATGCTTTTCCGCATGTGCAAGCTTTTTCCAAGTTTGCTTCCTCAATTGTTTGAGTGCGTTTGTCGTTTTTGTTTGTGAGTTCTGTTTGAGAACTCTTTTCAATCATAGTTGATTGCTTTATTGGTCCTGGGTTCTGGGCCAGGTCCATGATCTCTGTTTGTACCATTTTTTCCCAAGTATTTCTCTCGGTACTTATCTTATTTTTTTCTTCTAGTTCCCGTAGATGAAGGAATCTCCTTTACGCTTTGCGCCTCGTGTGTGCGATTTATTTTTCTTCTTGCAGATTGAGGAGCTGCTGGCTTAACTCTTTCTGAAGAGGCTTGTATTTCAACAGCAGGAGCAGATGGCTCGACTGGAACTGTTTCAGACCGTTGAGTTGCAGTTTGAGCTGCACGACGATAGAGCTCTATTTTAACTCTGTAATAATAGAGTCTTCTTATTTTTAGAACCTCGCAGACTATGGAATCATCCACCAAGACTGCCATGAACATTGGCAGCAGGCCTTTGGTCCTTCCGGATGTCATATTGACTACCTTTAGGGCCGTGAACCCGAGACTGTTCAGTTCTTCTTGGATCAATGATGGATCCACATGGGAGTCTATTCCTTTAATCACGATCTTTTTGGTTGACCGATGCGATTTTTTTTAGGTACCCTCGCAGTAAGGTATCTGACGCCGCTGCAGGAGCTGAACGTATTTGTTGTAGGCCGACAGTTGAAGCTAGCCTGACCCTATTTCCTACCCTAGGTAACCTCACAACTTTAATGTAAGAGGGTAGTGATTATTGAACACACTGTTCACAGCTGCCAGCTCGGTAGAAAAGTCTCCACGGATGAGCAGGGAAGGAGGTTTGGTTACGCTTTCGCGCTGGTTCTGTGTCCCTGAACCTCCACTGGCCCCCTCGCTGCTTTGAGGAGATGCCACCGGCGGTAGAGCGACAGTCAATTTAGAACCATTTTTTCCGTCAGTCGCTGCTGGCGATTTAGATGTCGGCGAGACTTGTTTCGATTGATTCGTCATCCGTTGCTGCCGTTTTGGTGTTCGAGGTTTTTTTCCATTTCGTGTTATTAACGCGTGCGTGTCAGCGATTGGGGGCGTCTTTGATGAATTTCCCTGATGATTAGCCATTCCTACCCATGTTGGAGTGTTCTTTGGGTATATGGTAGCGGGAATTTATTGTTGACCGGTATGGAATTGCCCTGTCAAAGCCCCTGGTATCGGGGCCGGACGGGATAAAGCCTAGTGCCCCTTTTTAGGAATAGGTAACTAACCCGATGGTGAATATGAAGGATAGAACATAGAACCTGAACCAAAATGAGCTGTCGGTACTCGTTTTGCTCTAGCCGCGCATGTGGCAGGCAGAGTTTTTTTTTTTTAAGTACGGGAGTCGTCCTTTTCTCCAGCTCGGCGCCGATGAGACGACTATGCTGCGAGGTACGCTGCTGTAGACTCCCATCCGCCACTGCCAGGAGAACCTTTCTCTTCCGCTGCTGACGCTCGACTCCTGTCAATTTTGTCGACTACCTGCTCTATTTATATATTCATCCGCTACGTGTTCTCTGCGCGGTTCGTTACTTCGTAAATTGTATCTGCTTTCTGGTTGGTTAGCATTAGGGTCTTCCATTGCACCAATGAGGTTGTTTCCAGATGTTCTAGTAGAATAATCATTCTGAAAGTGCCTGGAAGATTTTTGGTATCAGCTCCTTCGCAACGTGTCCGGCAGTGCTTCCAGCCAGCTCGACTGCGACGTCCGACAGGTGCACTGACTGCTCGCCTCTCACTTGATCTTCGATCTTCAAATCTTACAAAAGAGCATAAAATTAACTTTTTCAAGCTAGACATTACAGCTAAATTCCTAATCTAAACATCCCTGAACACGGTGCACGGCATCTCCTCATCCTCACTCCCGTCAATCCCCAGGCCTTACTGGATCCCGGAGTAAGGACAGGGAACCTCCGGCCCTGTCTTCCCATCATCGTAAGATGATGAAGATCCAACCTAAAGAAGACCTTAATTCCCTAGATCCTCCTCACGGACCAGATATCACTCAATCAGATTCAGAACCAGAGACAAGAAACACAAATTCTGTTAACTTCTGATTCAGAAATAGATGAAGACAACATGACACAAGACACACGAAACACTAGTCAACAAAATCTAAAACATGAGACACAAATTATATACATGAACATGAGCAAGCAGCAGAAAACAGGACATAAGGCACAGAGTACATAATGCCTAAGCGAACTAACAAACAATCAACTCTAAAAGATAAGACTTCTACCATCAGTATAGAAAACAGATTCAATCCTTTGATTGACACAAACACGGAGACAGAAGAAACTACAAAAAATACGCCTAGATTTCGAAAACCTCCGCCCATAATTGCCGATATCAAAGTTACAGACGCAAGAACACTTGAAACAATAGCTGGACAAAATTACGAAAGTATATCAATGTCATACACTAACATCACATTGAAAATACAAACTACAGACAACAAAACTTACGATCAAGTTATAGAAAGACTAAAATCCAACAACTTCAAATACTACACACATGCAAACGGAGGAAATTCTGCACTAAAAGTCACTCTCAAAGGTTTGCCAACAGAATTTCCCACAAGTGACATACTCGTACTTACATATCTGCAAAATCATGACTATCCGATAATAGCAATCAGACAACTTACAAAACAAACATTTCAAAGTGGAAACAGAGTTAAAACCCCCTTGCCAGTCTGGATTCTGACGTTCCAAAGAACCGAACACCTTAACGATAAACTTGACAAACTCAGTCACATAAGTTACATTAAAATACGATTGGAAAAATACGTGGGCCTGTCTGGAGTCACAGAATGCTACAGATGCCAGGGCTTCGGACATATAGCTCAGTTCTGTAATAGAACTGAGAGATGTGTCCGATGCTCTGGAACGTATAGACTTTCAGCTTGCACAAACAACACAATAAAATGCACAAACTGTAAAGGAGAACATACTGCAAGCTTCAGAGACTGCCCGGTTTACAAAAAACACATAGCTAGGCCACAACAATCTTCAATAGTAAGACCACAACAACCAGTCAAAGCACCTGCACCTCAGCAAGTCATAAATAAATCAAGAACATTATCAGACAATCTAAGACGTACTGTCATCAGCAGATCTACTCAAAACACCACAACAGAAAGTCCTAATATAGACAGAATAAATTTCCCCCCACTAACTAGAAATAACATCATAGCTGACGCAGTGAGAAACTCTAGCAATAATAATAATTCTAATTCAATAGAAGCTTTAATTTCACTTATTAAAAAAGTGTTAGAAAATCCACAGTTTACTTAACACCATAATTTCCCTTCTCACTGCACTAACCCAAAATGGACATTAAACCTAAAAATATAATCAAACCTTTTAATATTAGAATGGAAGCCAACGGAATAAGAAACGAAACACTAGAATTTACTAACTTACTAACTAGACTGAACATAGACGTTGCCTTAATTTCAGAAACGAAACTAAAGAAACACATCACTTGGAGAATACCAAATTATGACATTTATAGAACTGACAAAGACAACGGACAAGTCGGCACAGCAGTAGTAGTTAAACCTACTATACAACATTCTCCAACAACTATTCACGGACTGACTAATTCAAATTACAGCAATAGACATATACTCTCATAACATTACAACTACTATTGGAGCTATATACATACCGCCAAGAAACTCATTAACAGCTACAGAACTAGACATACTAACCAAGCATAACAACAACTTTATATTTAGAGGAGACTTTAATGCAAAAAGCCCAACATGGAACTCACGACTTACAAATGCAAAAGGCAGAACACTATTACAGCACTCACTAGACAACTATTACCAAGTTACAGGACCTTTACAGCCAATGCACTTCAGTTATCAGGGACATAGACCGGACGTACTAGATATTTTTATTACAAAACCAAGACCTACCATAAACTATATTGACGTTCTAGATGAATTAAATTCTGACCATAGCCCAGTTATTATGGAAATTAACATACATCCCATTAGATCTGAGACTAGAAATTACATTACTGGAACAAACTGGGCTTCATTTCGACAAAAACTGAACGAAAGTCTAACTCCAAATATTACGATAAATACTACAAAAGAACTAGACTTAGTCAATGCGTTTTTTTGTGATCGTACTATGTAACTTGTTCCCTTGAAAAACTCCCCATCCGAAATTCATACTTGACATCCAACCTCAGCATACATAAAGTTATAATTCCCATCTACTAAATCAAAAAGCACATTACTCAAGGTGGATTTATAATTGAATAACTCTGTATGAGTTCACTGGAGCTTGCAAAAAACATGCTTCCCATCAAGGGCACCAACACAGTGAGGCAGGTTCCAACGTGTTTCAAATAACTCGCTTACTTTTCTTCCAAGCTGTAGGAGTCGTAGGTAACTGAAATAGAAATAATTTTAAAACGAGGACAGGGAGGGATCATTAATGAAAATGTGTTTTTAACCAGCTTTTGAACAAACATTTGCATTATTCTAATCATTCTTCTAATTTTTAGCCAGTTACATAATGTGTATATCAATAATACTATTAACAATTACATGTAATTTGCTGGAGACGGATCAAATACTAGAAACTGAAACAGGAGTAAATCATTTTGGACAAACAAAACAAGAGACAACACTGCTAATATCTACTCACAGGCCTATTAAGCGAGCGTAGATAGGTGATGAAATTAATTCATCTATGATGAACAGTGCGTTTGACATTCTGAAAAATGCTGCCAATAAATGAGATATACAGCCGACTAAACCAAACGAAACTGATGCATTTTTTTTTACATATGTGGTTACAAGACTGAATAAATATTCACCTACAACGCAAAAATCGGTTCAAAATGCAGTATTTGAAATACTTATGAGAGCTGATAATGCGTGTTTAGCTTGGGGTGTTCCAAATTATCAGCAATCCATCAAAGAGCAAAATCCTCCGCAAAGTGTACCTCACCCCATGCATTCTTAACAATATGTTTGGCAACCTCATAGCATCCCTTCCAATCGCCATCTGATTCATTGTCAACTACCTCCGATCAACCATCACGAGCTGCACCGGAATTAAAAAAATAATTCAGATTTTGTATAATATACCTTTTGTGTTTTGATATTTTATTTTGTAAATAACATATAATAAATTGTTTATTTGTTTTTTATCAAAACAATAAAACTGTTTCAAAATTAATAGAATTAAACAGCAACTATTAATGTTGATTTATTACCTTGATATATCCCTGTAATTCCCTGACAAGTGTGGAACTATATGACCAATAGTGACATTGGTAACACAGGTCAACATGATTTTTGTCTCATGAGTAAGGCTAGGATTCGTATATAACTACATATTTTTCTCTTTGCTCATACGCAGCTAAAAATTATAAATGTCCACGAATTACGAACTTTCTTATCAAATATCAAAAGTTATCATTACATATTTTACATATTTCATCATAATTACATATTTTTACATATTTTAGTATTTTTTATGTAAAACTACATATTTCCCCATTATTTGGAAAATAATTTCATAGGCGGAATAAAATTTTAAACTATCTGTATGACAGTATTTTATTCACACTACGAAGACAGGTAGCTGCACATAAACGAATTTTGCAAGCTATCCAAAAGCTACCAAAAAAAAAAAAAAAAAAGGGAGGTCAAGGAAGAATTCCATTCAACTGACACCATAAATGTAGCTATACAAAGACACTGTGAGGTGGGTGTAGGATACCACATTGAAGATATCTTTTTTAATTACCACAGAACCATCTGTTCTATGAATTATTCCCATTATTTGAAAAATCATTTCATAAGCGGAATAAAATTTTAAACTATCTGTATGACAGTATTTTATTCACATTACGAAGTCAGGTACCTACACACAAACGAATTTTGCAAGCTATCCAAAAGCTACAAAAAAAATAAAGAGGTCAAGGAAGAATTCCATTCAACTGACACCATAAATAGCTACACAAAGACACTGTGACTTGGGTGTAGGATACCACATTGAAGATATCTTTTTTAATTACCACAGAACCATCTGTTTTATGAATGAAATAGTAGAAACATGACAACAGTTTCTCGCCATGTGTTAACAACTGTATATCCTCCTCATCTCTGCCCTTGGAATAGCTACAGCCTGTTTTAAAAATGATTGTTTCGTTGTTATGAGTATAAAAATATAATTTTGTACTGTATTTATAAAGTTGTTTCTTGATGCAATAGAGCTTGAATACATGTAGAAAAAATATCACAGGAGGAATTGTCATTGTCTGTCACCCAGCGAATCCAGGTTCGATTCAAGTTAATTTCCTTGATAGGGTTTTATCTGTGTCCCATATATGTAAGGTAATTTAGGCCATTTGCATTTGCTATCCCACTCATCTAAGCACATTCTTGTCGTTTACTGATATCGCCATAAATTATCATAAAATAAAAACAAGAGGCGATCAACATTTCTTAAAATTGAAATTATGCACTATAATTTGTTGTTAAGATACAATGGTATATTCTAAATATTATCATATCAGGCTTAACATATATTTTATTTATTTAATTAGTTAGATTTTACACCATAGATGTTTGATCTGCAACAAGTACTGAAAGTTGTGAAACTTCTTAAACTTCTTATACATCCATTCAAATATTTCCGTCCTTTTCTGTTTCTACATCTTTTTCCCCTCTCATAATAAAATGCAAGATTGCGATGCTTTCTATTTTTCTTCCACAAGTTCTTTAGTTTCAGTGTCTTCATTGGTATTATTTTGACTGTCTCAGTGTTTGATTGAATTTCGTGTGATGGCTCCTGTAGCATCAAAATTATCGTCTAAGTTAAAATCGTGGGTTAAAATAGGTGATTCGTTCACTACTGATGCAGATGTGGTTCTGTGCCAAGCTTGCAATAAGAAGATAGGTTGTTCAAAAAAATCTCAACTTGAACAACATGTTCGCAGTGCTCTGCATGCTAAAAACAATGGACTACAAACATCTAAAAAGCAAGTGCTTCTATCTCAAATGCAACAGTCTTCAAATATAAGGAGTGAATTCTTCCATGGCATGTGTAATGCTATGGTTGCCGCAAATATTCCTTGGTACAAACTCCAGGTACATAAATATCGTGCATTTTTAGAGAAGTATTGTGGGAGGCAGATTCCTAACGATTCTACGCTCCGAAAAAAAAATACATGCATTTGTGTTACAATGAAGCAATGACATATGTGCGACGTGATATAGGCAACAACTATATATGGATCGCTGTTGATGAAACAACGGATGCAAAAGGTCGCTATATTGCCAATCTTGTGATTGGTAAGCTGGATGGAAAAGAATCCCCCACATCTTTCCTGATTTTTTTCTACAACGTTGGAGAATGCAAATCATGCAACAGTGGCTCGTTTTCTGAACGATGGACTTAAAGTGTTGTGGCCTGAAGGCGTTCAAGAAGATGAAGTCCTTGTCCTTTATTCTGATGCTGCGGCGTACATGCTAAAGGCGGAAACTGCTCTACGTGTGTTTTATCAAAATATGATCCATTTCACCTGTCTTGCACATGGACTGCAACGTGTTGCCGAAGAAGTGCGAAGTAACTATCCACAAATCAATAGCATTATTTCAAACACCAAGAAAGTGTTTGTTAAAGCCCCACAACGTGTGCTGCACTATAGAGAACAATTACCAAATGTGAAATTATCCCCTGAACCTGTCCTTACTAGATGGGGTACATGGATTGAGGCTGCCTGTTTTTATAGTGACTATTTTAAAGAAGTCTGTAATACACTCGTTTCCAAGTAAATCAGCAGTTTATATCAGAGAGGCTCAAAGTGTCTTAAATGAGTCCAAGGTACAGTGCCAATTGGCATATGTTAAAAGCAACTTTGGATTCATTTCTGACAGTATTGTAAAATTAGAAACTTGTGGCATGACTCCGAAGGAATCACTGGACATTGTCGAAGACGTTAAATCTAAGTTAAGTGTCGTTCAAGAAAATGTTGGAATAAACATAATGAAAAAAATTGACTCTGTTACGGAAAGAAACCCTGGCTTCTCGACATTGACTAAAGTGTGTAAGATCCTCAACGGGGAAGAAGAGAATCCTCCAGATGACATCTCTCCTGAAAAATTCCATCTGCCTAAATTTGCACCAGCAACTTCCTGTGATGTGGAAAGGACATTTTCTGCTTATAAAAACATTCTCTCTGACCGACGACAATGAAAAATTTGGAGATGTATCTCGTAGTTCATTGTAATTTAAAGTGAAATAAGTAGATAGTTTCTGTATTCGCTGTGGGGGCTAAAGATAGATTAAAGGGTGACTACGAAAACATATAATTATAACTAAAAATACATTTTGTAACATGTTTTTTTTATTTAGCCACTTTATTAATTGTTGCATTTTCAAGAAAATAAATAAATTTATACATTTATTATATCAACATGTTTAATAATTGCCCCACACTTTACTTTTTATTAATATAATCAGGAATCAACAACTTAATATTTAGTATAAATTTACATAAAACTTAAATTTTAATCCATTTAAAATTACAAATTTTAACAATGTTTTATGTAATATTACATATTTCACCAAATATGTACATGTTAATATTACATAAAAATCCTAGCTTTACTCGCGAGTACCAATAGTTGTACTTAATGCAGTCTTTTTTATCGTATTTTCAGATATGCATTTGGAATTTCTCCATCACCCACAGTTTTATTTATTTCAATTTCAATTAATGGACTTAAATAATTATTTTTAAACGGTTTTTCATCCTATTGTCCATTATAAAATAAAACCAAATGAGCTAACTCAAATTATTTCAGCTATGGAAAAGAGATATCAAGGCAAATGCAATCCTAATATGCTGGCCGATTATTGTTGGACCATCAAGAGGGATGCTCCACAGACAAAATATAGCAGAAAATAGCCATTTCTTACTTTCCAGGTGAGACCAAATGTTCGAATATTCTGAATTTACTTTCTGTCTCTCGCGGAAACCTTGCAGGATGGATAAAAACCGGTATCATATTTGAATACAGGAGAAAAAAATACTATCAGAATCATATATTTTTCTTTGAGACAAAAAAACAAAAGTTTTTTTTTGTTGCTCAGTGTAATGGTAATTTCGTGCAAAAAAAAGAAAGGAACGACATTGCTGGCACACTAATCTTTTAAAAAATGAATGGTACGGAGCTATTGATGGATCTCAAGTCACAAGAAATGAGCGAACAGAATAAGAATTTTATGCACATGTCATGCCACCTTCCGACTTTGAGAATCTGCTGAAGAAGATATGACCCATTTTCAAAGAGTACACTTATTTCTGCACTGCGACATCCACAAAAGATAGGCGAGTATTAATATTTGTTTATTAGTTGTTAATATTTCAACTAGTTATAACTAATAATTGTGTTACTAGGTTAGTAGTAACACTGAGATTTCTTGCCACATACAGTAGCCTTCAGTACTAACTAACTAACTAACTCACTGGAACTATCGAACCCGTAGGTTCATGGCCGCGCGGACATGAGCTCGCCATGTATCCTTAATCAGAGTCAATGTTTTCTAATCATCCCCTGTATAATCTACTTCCCTCAACCTCCGGAAAATGTTACCCCAGTTGAACCCATGTCCGCATTTCTTGACGGTTGTATTTTTACGGTGAAAGATCGTCACTCTTTCGACCAGTAGCCTTCAGTACACAAAGAAGAATTGGCATTTAAAAATACACATTCAAAGAAAATAAAATTGGAACACGGCAGATCATGTGCCATTCAAATAAATGAACCTGACGATCAACAACCAGTTCACCATAGAGATGTTGCACAACCATCCACATCATCTGGAATGTCCACAAATTCTGCAGTTATAGCTTCCATGTCTTTTGCTACACTTGTGGAATCTGCACCATCATCAACATCAATTAGGACACCTGATAATACGACAGATCAAGGACTGATATAACGACATGTACACCAAGCAGGCTTTTAGCTTTGGACTCGTACGAAGCTATTGACCCGGCTCAGTGTAAACAGGGGGTTTAGGCTGTAACTGTTTACAACTGAAAAATACTTGACAGGCGCGTTCTCGTCGCGGGGGAGAACACTAATATATTAGTGACTAAGTCCTGTCAGGTACCCAGTCTCTCGGGGTATATCGAGAGCCCCTGCCCAGGGGATACGGGCGAAGACCTTAACGGCAACAACAAGATGGAACAAGCTTTCAAATGTTGTAATTGGCGAAAGAGGCAACCCTCTCCATAGGGCAAAATATAAGGACCCATCTCCGGGGTAACAAGGAGAAAGCCCTCAAGGTCTGAAAAGAGCGGAAGAGGCAACCCTCCCACTAGGGCTGATATGATGGGAGGTTATGACGATGAACTTCAATCGTCTCACCCTGCGAGGTGCCAGGGGACAATCTACCGGCTTCACCAACATCGGTGAAATTTAACCTTCACGACGAGTTACATAACCGGGTGAAAAATAACTAAGCTCTGTTGCGTTTCACCACGCCATATGTTACCGACGTAACGAAACTGGTGGTTTGCAGGGGAAAAAAATTTGATTCATTTATTTCTCATATCGGATACACAAGCAGAACAAAAATTGACGAGAAAAATAAAAGAAAATCGCTTTCCACAAAGCACATTTCCACCGTAGCATCCATAGAGAACGCATCCTTATAGTTGTTATCGAGGCCACGTGTTTCAAAACCAAAATGAATACTGAGATGAAAAAAAAGGAAAATACCTAACATGAGTTTTCCAAGAAAAGGAAACTCTTGTACAGCTAATTGAAGGGCGTGAAGCTGTAATCGAAAATAAAAAAAACCGATGGAGTGACGATCGCGAGTAAAATTTCAGAATGGCAAACCGTCCAGCAGTTATTTAATTCGCAAGGATGTGGGCCCGTAAGGGATGCAAACAATTTGCGGACGGTGTGGGACAACCTGAAAAAGTCTGCGAGGAAGGCCCATTCTGAAAGGAGAATGGAAGTCCTTAAAACAGGTGAGATCTAGCATTGTTTATAATCAAATGTGTAAATATTATATTAGATTTTTGTGTTCTTGGAAAACTTGATGTGATGAATTTACTTTAGGAACAGATTTTGTTGATCTATAGGCCCTAACAATTGTTAGTTTAGACTAGAAATAGATAATATGAGCTAGGGGTTAGCAATTTAAGTTTAAGATTAGTATCTTTAAATGTTATACAATTTTGAAACCATAGTGGACGAATTATAAATTTTTAAATTGCAATAATATAATACAGAATATAGGTTGTTTACAATGATAATGTATAAAAATTGTAAATTTTCTTTTTCTAGGTGGTGGGGAACCTAAAAGGTTGAAATATGATCCAATAATAGAAAGAGTTCTAGGAATTATAAAAGTATCGGCCGAAGGACTAGTTAATCAATTTGATGGAGACAGTGAGTATAATGTTCCTTAGTGTTATTATGGAGACACTGCAATTTAAGTCTCACCAGAATTTTTCTAAGTCATGTAGAATAGTAGTGCGCATGGATATGAACTTTCTCCATAGATGGCAGGGTTATCTGTGCAGTCAGTATGACCAACCTTCACGATAAATTCCTAACATGCTTTTAAACATATATGTATACTAACACATAATTTGTAATCTACCAGTAACAAAGTAAACTATTTGCATATTATTTCAAAAAACTATAAACTAATTATATCTACACTTAACCTAACAAAATTGTTTGAAGGTTGATCATACCGGACTGTCATCTGTCGAGAATGTGAACAACGGTTATGTAGAGCCATCTATTAACAACGCCTTGTGCATGCGCACTAGGATTCAGTTTAACTTAGAAGAAATCAGTGAGAGGTTGCGTGAAACATAGATAAATATTTAAGAATTATAAAGAAATGTTTTTAGAATTGTTACAAAATCTTTAAAAAAGTAGGAAATGTTAGTAGAAACGGAAAAAGTAAATAGTGCAACAGTGTCACATGAATGTTGTGTAGTAATTAGGCATATAGTATAGTTTTTATTGTGACTATTGTATTGAAGTATAGGAATTCCAATGCACTTAAGTGAGTACTCCAACAACACCTGCTTCATCTCCACACTTGTAAAACTCGAGTAAAAAAAATTGAACAAATGGTAATTATTTACTTCTTGTCAACCAATGATATAGTTTCATCTTAATCAAATGAACAGACAATTGAGATAGGTAAAACATAGGTTATGTTATGTGTGAGCCATCCTGATTCCTGGACACCACCCCTAAAGGAAGATTCATTATACTTGAAAATCAAAGCCACCTATACTCAAAATGCATCATATACATTTCAATGTTAATTATAAACACATTGTTTTGCAAGTTCTATTTTCTAAACTTCTTGCAAAATTGTTATTCAAGTGGCATTGCACATTGTTACAAGTAATATCAAGTTTCAACAAATGTAGAAAATAACCAGTTTCCCTGTTTAAGATATCTTAAAAGTGACTGATAGACACTCGATTAAACTATATTAATAAATGCTACAACATTAGTGAATGTCATTTTAGTTAGCTTTTAAATTAAAAATTGGTGAGTGTATATGTCAAATATTATTGATTATAAGTACTAACTTTTTTGTGATAATGGAAATGATATCTAATACCTTTATTAGATGAAAAGAACAAATGGAAGTTAGTGTGAGTTGTTAGCTTTTTAAGTTTCAAGACTGAAGTATGTAAATGTGAAGTGCATATTGTGAGATGTAGTTGAAGTACTAAATTTGATATCAGAAAATGTAATTCCAAAATGGTGTGTAGGCATAACATTTGTTAATATAAATTTGGGAATTTTAACATTATGAGGTTTTCTCTTCTATTTAATTTATATATGAATGAAATCATAAAATTATGGCAAAATCAATCACAATCACACTTTATGATTGATGGTCGACCCCTCAACACATTAATGTATGCAGATGATCAAGTAATATTGGCTACTTCTGAAGATCACCTACAAAGAGCAGTACATAGATTGTCAAATATAACCCAAGATTATAATTTACAAATTTCGGTAAGACAAAAACTATGGCGTTTCAAGGGAAAATACCGATACGAACTAAAATTGTTATTAACAACAATATAATAGAACAAGTTAATAACTTTACTTATCTTGGCTGCAATCTTTCCTACGACACATGTAAAGACATAGACATAAAATTGATCAAATTTCAAAAACTTATAGGAACAATAAAAAGCATTATTTTCCGAAAAGTACGTCCAGATACAACTCTAAAATTTTATAAAACAATGGCTCTTCCAACTCTACTTTATGGTTCTGAAACCTGGACTCTTACTACAGATAAATTAAATAGGATAGTAGCTGCAGAAATGAAGTTATTAAGACCTTTAGCGGGTTATACGCTTTATGATCACATACGCAATGAAGATATCCGCAAAGCTCTCAACACACCAGCAATAACTGAAATCATTAAAAAATATCAGAATAATTGGCATGAACACTTTCTGAGAATGCCAAACAGTAGACTACCTCTGTAGCTATTGAACAACAGGCTCACAGGGCGAAGAGACCCAGGAAGACCTAAGAAGAGATGGAGGGATCAATTTCTTTCCTGAAGCGGAACAGGCCAATGGCCTAATCCATGCCTGCCATTGATGATGATGAGGTTTTCTTAATGAGAATTCGTGATTCATTTGATTCCTACATCATTTGTTATTAATATTGTCATGGTTATAATGACATAGTTTTTCTGTGATCATTTCAACGAAATAAATATGAATTAAAATGTCGTATTTACATAATATTATACATGAAAATATAGGCTAATTTATTATTATTATTTGATTAGATAAAACATGTTATATGCATTTAGACATAATATTATTCAACGACCATGATCCAAATTGTTAAAATATGCATTGCTTTAAATTTTTCAGATTTGAATGAATTAATTGGCACACAGGATGAAAATGTTGTAGTGCTGGCAGAATTACCTGGCAACTCCCAAGATGAGGTAATAATTGATTTTACTTTGTTTTATTTATAAATAGTAATTCCCATGAACATATTGCAAAGTTATTAGATAAACTATTACCAGGGAGCATTGGGATTATAAATCTGATGGTAGGACCTACTAGACACCACCTTATGAGTTCTGCTGGGATTAATTTGAACCTGATGCTATTTGCAATTTCTAAGTTTTCTGCCTCCGGGCAAATTCAAATAGATTTGACTGTGTCTAATATTTTAGCTATTTGTAAATACTCATCTTGAATTTACTGATTTGTATGTGCACTTAAAACTATTGAAGTAATTTTTCAATATTTTAAAAATATTATTTGAACTTATGTGTGTTGTTTGAAATTCTTTCCTTTCCATCCAAATCATTTTTAAAATGTTATTTCAATACTGACATTTGATTCTATCAAATATTCACTGTAAATTAATTGCATTTACAAAAGGAAAATTTTTCATTGACAAATATATTGATCTCAACACAACTTTGTATAATTTTAGCATTTATCATTTCAGGGCGCCTCTTCAATTCAGAATTGGAGCCAACATACTCCGGAGATGTTGCGGAAGCCAATTCATCCGGCACTACGAGTTCCTGAAGAAGTTGAGAACCAAACATTAGGATCCACTGATGTGCTGCATGTGGAGTGCACTCCAAAGCATCCGATTTCAGATTGGAGCAAGAGGAGGCGCCCTGAAATTAAGAGGCAGCAGAAGGCCTCAGAAATTAAAAAAAAGAAAAAAAAGAAGACGCAATTGTTAAGTGCATGGAGGAGGCCTCATCGGAACATGCACTTAACGAAGTTCTTATTAATTTAAAAGTTGAACATGAACAATTAAAAATTAAATTTGAAACGGAACTATACAAACTAAAAATAAAAAATAAAGAAATTAAAATAAAAAGGGAGGAAGAGCTGTTAAAGCAAAAGGAATTAAAAACGCAAATGATGAAAAATAAATTGAAAATGTAAAAATCAGTAACAATTTAATTTATTATTCTTTGTTACGATATTAATCCAAGTAACCTTACTTTTCCATTCATATGTGAGGAAGTAAGTGATAATTGTTTTGAAGATTAGATCAGTTTACATAATTGAATGAGACATTTTTTCACCTCACCGTGTGATTCTCACCAAGACTTGTTTTGTAGGCATCTCATCCACCATCAGAGCTGAGGCGTAAGAAGTGTCAACTTCAGTCATGTAAATTGATAATGTTACTTCACATAGTCATTTTATTATAGTATTTTAGATCAATTTACCCACCTAAACTAGAGTTTTGTTGTGCTTTCACTTTCTATCTCTCATAAATATCATTGTAGCTGTTAGCAAGTCACCAGTTGCATATCAACTACATGATGTCAGATTAGCTCTTGCACTGTATTTGGCTTTGAGTGTTCTTGGTGTGTGTTTGTCTTGTATATAGGGTTTGTCTAGTCTCTCGTGTAAGTGTGAAATCTGTGCCTGTTAGTAATTATCTGGGGTAGGGTCGAGGGTTCAAGTCCCGTTGGGGCAGGATTTTTAAACTGACCCAGACCCTCTGGCGGCACTATGGCCCTGGGGGTCGACTCAGCCTCTAACGGAAATGAGTACCAGACGCTTGTTCTGGGGGTAAAGGCGGCCGTCACGAGGGCTGACAACCCGGCTGGCATAAAGTGCTGATTGTCTAGAAAAAAGTGGGAGCCTTAACCTCCTACTATCCCAAGGGCCTCCAGGCCTGTTGTGGGATCACTTTACTTACTTACTTTATTTTGGATATTTGGAGATGTTTAGTATGGCAGCGTGCTGTGTGTTCCCAAGGCCGGGCAAACATTATACTATATATTTAATTAATTATAGTAGGATGTAAAATTCATTACTGATCTTATAAATGTTGTAGTATTGTGGATTAGTAAGGCAAATCAATAAAAAAGAAGATAAAGTCATCCCACTACCGCTATTTATTCTCGAGCTAGAAAATGATGACCTAGGTAGATAAATTTACAATCTCAAGAGCCTCTGCTACACAATTGTCGCAGTGGAACCGTACAAACCGAGATCTAGCCTGAAGCAGTGTTTCAATTGCCAGAATTTTAACCATACATATGCGAATGTAGCCTAACACCACGCTGTGTGATATGTGCTGGTCCATATAATCACCAAAACTGCCACGTTAAAGCAGAAGCTCTAATTGATAGGCCAAAACTTAAAAGCGCGAATTGCGGTGCAACAGGACATCCCGCATCCCTGCTTACGTAGCAGCGAAAGCTGCCTTCCTCAAAAAACCTAAAACTACTCCAAACTCTACAGCTCCTAAACCCAGGACCTTTAACTCAGAGCCCATCAACCCACAAGTATCCTTCAGCCAAATTGATTCTGGCCCCAAAACAAAACATACAACTGTAAACACTGCAGTTCCTGTACACTAATATCCATAGGTGGCAATGGACAAGAATTCCTCCAAAACATAGAGCCTCTATTAGCTACTATGTAAACGCCAGAGGATAAATTCTCGTTCATTGCCAATCTGGTAAATATGTGCTACCGTGACAATGGCTAGGTACAGAAACGGAAGCTATCTCAATGTCGCCGCGTTTAATGCAAACGGTCTAACAAAACAAATCAAAGAGCTAATCACTTTTGTACAAGAGAGAGATATTTGCATTCTCTTGTTAAATGAAACACATTTAAAGGCGCGAGATAAATTCAAAATTCCGCATTATTACACTTATAGAAACGACCGATTAAACGGTCCCCCTGGAGGCATAAAGCAAACCATTGGCCATACAGTGGCTCCAACACCTCGGCTTCAATTCATTGAAGCCACTGCCATATTTCTGCCCATCTCAGACCGGGAAAATATTTACATAGTATCGATATATAAAGCTCCCACCAGACTCCTAACGAGACACGACCTAGATGCTCTCACATCTGTCTCTCCTAACTATCTGTTAGCAGGAGACTTCAACAGTAAACACCTCTATTGGAATTGTCGTGTCCAAAATGGATCTGGTATAGTACTACAACGCTACTGCCAACTTCACAATATAGAAATCTCTGCTCCAAGGGATCACACATTCTTTACAAACTCCCGTTTCCTTGATATAGCACTCTCTAAGAATGTCCCTATCTCTCCTCGCATAACTACAATATTACAGACACACTTGACTGGGACCACTGTCCGATACTATTTAAAATCAGTCCTACATTTTTAATGTCCTCTCCCATACACAAGCATCATGATAACACAGAGTGGCAGAACTACACACACATGCTTAATCAATGTATTAAGGCCACACTCTCTGTCCAGTCTACAGAACACGAAGTCCTTAGTCTATAGGCCACTATAAACACGGCCATTACACTTGCAACTACACGAACAAATAATACTGCAGAAACAAAACCACACGACCCAACACTGCAAAATTACTTAAATGAAAAAACGACGATATCTTAAATTATATCGAACTTTTGGAGCACCCCGTCATAAACAGCTATACAACAGATAAGCTCATCTGGTACGAAACCGACTAAGAGAAATGAGAAGCCTCATGTGCTAGTGGTCAGCGTTCCTGACTACCATTCATGAGGTCGCGGGTTCGATTCCCGGTCAAACCATAGGACTTCAAAAGTGGGTTAAAGCCAATACCAGGAGAGAACACCAGAAATGTAGAAATGACAACCTGGGACATTGGAAAGAAAAAAAGAAACAAAGAAAGAAATGAGAAACGCCGACTGGGTTTCTTCCATCTCTGACTCTTAGGGCCGCATGCAAATACATTAGTCTCTACTCAAATTACTTCCAATCACTGGTGAGCTGACTCACCGTGAGCAATTGCTAAGATCGAATTAACGGCCGACTTACCGGTCATGCATGAAAGTTGACGTTTTCGTAATATTGGCAACGAATTGCCCAGAATTCTCAGCGATAAAACCACTTCCGTTATTTTCGTCTGCTATAGAGGAACGCATTTACGTTTGCATCCCGCAAATAATACCGTATACAAAGACGTCTGTGTCGCGCAATATTACGCCGATTCTCCTGTTCTTCCAGTTGAATTCTTTGGTAGACTCTATCAAATTCCTCTTCTCCGCGTATACCGAAAACATGATCGAAGTCTTCAAGGTCCGACATCTTGGATAAAGCTGCAAAGGTTTCAAACTACATCGGTTACCATCGGTTCCCTTCGGGATTTTCACGATAAGTTTCTATCTTGAGCTATGATCTTAAGGTACCTCGTCAGGTAGCTTACAATTATTATCGCATGAATAGATTTCTGAGTAAGCAAAATGTATTTGGATAAAACTTTCTCAGCAGAGAACGCCTTTTACTGTCTAATGCGTTCAAACATTTGACCCTTAAAGTCCTCCATGGGAGATACTAAAATGTATTAAAAGGCTCCTCCTTCTGCCATCCATCACAATGGCAACTGGGCCTATCTCCCTCGGGAAAAAGCCCAGATCCTCTCGGACCATTTGGCATCAAGGATTCGTCCACATGAGCTCACTACACCATACAGTAAAATCTTCCGTAAGCTGAGACTCTCATCTTTCAATTGTTTTTGGAATATTTTTTTTAATACCAGTATATCTTGTTATCACATGATGTTGAATAGAGTGAGCCAGTTAGAGTAGGTCCTGCATCACCCACATAATTAACTACAGAGAGACGGGCTCAGAGTCACTCTTCGCTGAAAGCTTCGTTCTTGAATACCAGCGTAAGAGATACTGATAAAAGTAGTTATGAGTATACACTATTTATAAATAAAACAACAAATTTATTATTACAACAATTACAAAATTGTACTTAACAAGTTTTCTTCCTTGTTGGAATTTTGCATTTTGAAGGATTTTGACATTTTAAAAAAATTGCTACAGAAAAATATTATATAAAACAAATGAACAGAGCCTCTATATTTTCGAGTAATGTAATTCATAGAGAAGGCCATGAAATCCAGCAGAGAGATTTTTTCTTCTAAATCATGAAATTAGACTGCTAATGCTAAAGTAGTGGAGAATTTAGTAGTGCAGGTTTGTGTTTATGTAACCAGACTGCTAACTAGTAACTTTACACTGCTAATAAGTAGCTATTAAATGTAATATTTTATTTAACAGTCTACACGTAATTAATTTATTATTATTATTAATTAATGTTGCTTTCATTATGAATATTTGTTTAAATTGATTTTTATTTACAAGTACCCTTTTAATATTTGGTTTGTTGTTTGTCACACTCTTCTTTGTGAAAATTGTTGTTACTAAATTTAGCCAGGATTTTCAAGTTGTCTTAATTATACAAAAACTATCATATATCATTGTTCCGGCAAAAATCCCTGTTCAGCCACAATTTATTTTCCTTCCTGTTTTAACCTTAGCTTCATGGCTTGTCTGTGTATATTAATTTACATATTGAGAACATTAGTAGATTATAGCACAGCATAATGTCTTGTTGATTTAAAGGGAACACTATTGATTCACTATTGTGGCGATTCTGAGATCAGAGGAAGAGAGATATTTGTGTTTGCTCTTGCAGGTGTGCCTTTGAAGCTTAATGCTAGAGTTCAGATGCACAAAGCTGGAGGTCTTGGGTTCTTTATAGGAGTGTTAATTATTTTCTACAAATGGCATGACAGTGATTAATTTCTATATTGCATGTATAAAATGACAGTTTATTTTGTTTCAATGTGTATCCATAACCCACTTGATGTCTCGACTGCTATTGAAATCAGAACAAGTACTATGTCTTGCAGGCATATCTATTCTTTATCTTATGCTTTGGCATTGTTTCATAGCATGTTAATAACGACTTTTCTCCTTGTTAACACACTTAACAATGCAGTCATGAGTATATGGATGTTCAGAACAATAGTTGTGGCCTGAATATTGGTTCAGATCTCTGTCACTTTGTCTAAGCAGGCTCACAATTCTTAATGTGTCAAAACATTTAATATAAGACTTCTTCCTAAAAAAGGATTTCAACCAAAGACTTTCAGCTTGCTATATTCAGGCAACTCCAGAAGCATGCACAAATTTCTCTCTGTCTAATCCCTGCATCCCTGAAGTATTAAAACTGACAACATTTAATGAAGGATTGTATTTCTGAGAGCAATTAAGGGAATCTGCCAGGAAAATGACCATTGGGAAGATGCAACAGAAGCTGGATATAAGACCTGCTTCGCCCCCATTTTATAGTGTGACCAAAGAATGAAAGAGAGTTACCATAGTAAGGATTACATGGAGAACATACTGTATGTAAAACACACAATTTTAACAAATTAATTTTTCGGAGCTGCACAATGTCTGCTTGGGAGGATACATTGGTATAACATCTAACAAAACTAATGAGCAGGATTTAATTAAATTACAACAATCTGTGGTCCGACACATTTAAATAACTGACTCAACAAATTACGGATCCATTAGTTTTGTTTTGATGGCTATAGCTCTGTTTCTTCTCTGCAATTGTACTGCAGAAATATGCTCTATGCAGACTATTGTAAATACAACATTTTCTTTTAAATAAAAATTACAAGAGGTAAATAATCAATAGGGCTCGGAAGTTGAGGAAAAATCTTTTTCTTTTTATGTCTGAAGACGAGGCCCAGCTTAATATATAAAGTATATGGGTCATTCTAGGCCAGATAATGGTGGATTTAGCCTACTGTTTTTGTCCTTTTTTTATTTCTTTTTGGCTTATTGGTCCTTTTCATTAGCTTTTTAGGTGTTGATGGATTTTTTTAACTTTACCTTTATTGACTACATTCATACAATTTGTATTATTCCAGAATCCACAGAATCTAACTTCTTTTTAAAAAACGCTGTCTAGTTTTGCTTTCCAAAGACTTTTCACATTGCAAATACTTTTGTTCCGTGAGAAACTACTGAACGCTAAAAATTTATTCCGTTATATTTAACCTGCCCACTAACAGCCTGATATCCATTGCTGGTCCGCTGAATTTATTCTATGTGGGAACAATTTTTCATTGTAAATTCTAGAATAACTTTATTTTTAACACTGCATTTCTTTTAAATCTACGCAAAATTAAAAAAAAGTGAAGTATGAAAAATAAACATTTTTAGCCATCATTTTTTTCTCAATAGGCCTATATGTTGCATTTCACAATAATTTTCTATTTTTTTTAAACATTTTTATTATATTAATTAAAAATGCAGTTGAAACTAAAATTATTATTATTATTTATATTGCCATTTTTTACATCCTTCTTCACCGTCTATAAGGTCTTTTTTACGGATATCTTCAGATCTTTTTAAAGGGCTTTTATAGGCCGTCAACTTTTGAGCCCTAATGATCGATATTATATAAATATGAATCAGAAACTCACTCCCCTTCTCATACAATGTTAAAACATGCGTCTACAATTAAGGTATGCCAGGAGTCCACCTACACTAAAGGAGCTTACAAAGTATGAATCATGAAAATAAACTGTTTTTATTGGTTCAAACGACAGAGATCTGCACCCCATCCCAAAATATCTGTTAAAAACTAATCATTATTAGTGATTCTGCATGGATGTAGGTACAAGCATGTTGAAACTTTAGATTGGCTTTCCTTAAAATATAATTTTTCAACACAAATAACAATATATCGAGAACTATTTGTTGGATTTCATTATAATTTTGCACACTATACTGTTATACCTCAATGGTTAAATCTGAATGAAAAACAGCAGATTGCTAGGCCAGATGTATTGCAAAATGTACAATTTCTTAAAAATATGATGACTAATAAAATCATCACTGAGGTCCAACATCTAAATTATGTTAGTTTTTAGTGAAAAAAATAGTAGGCCTGATTGATTTTATTTACTCAGTATAGGTGTATTTTTGTAATTGTGGCAACATTAATATTTTTTAAATGAAATTTTCTATTTCAGAAAGATTTTTATAGTTGTCACATGTATTAAATTATCACCTCAAAACTAAATTCATGTAGAATAAATGTGCAAAATTTGAAGAAAATCCATTACAAAATATTGGTGTAATTATTTTTTCTTTTGTAAAAAGTACTGTTTGAAGAGTACAGCCAACTTTTGCTTAAGGTGCACTACATTATCTAATAAACTGTAAAGTAATCTGGTATACACTAACTTGCTTATTTTCTCATCTAATGAAATAAAACGAGTATAGGTGGGATCCTGGCATAGAATAACCACAATTAATATTGTAATTTTATAGAGGGACACATCATATCTGAATGTGGTAAATCAACATTCACTATACTTATTTCACACCATATGTTTACATTATTAAAAAGAGTCTAGGTTAATAAATCATTACATTTCTTAAACCCTTTAGCACAAACAACTTTTGCCAACATAAATATTAAAATGTAGCATCTAGTAACTCACTGTAACATAAGTGATATTATTATTATTATTGAATTTCCCAATAGTGTGAACCCTATTTCACCTTCCAGTATGGTTAGGTTTTTAATTACAATAAAACTATGTGCATTCATTCACATTTTGCTTAGTTTCTAGATTTATATATCAATAACATATAATGTAATATAAATATCTAAATTAATTAATTAACAATCTGAGAAAAACTAACTCAACATCTCTTAAAAATATGATAGATAAAGTCACACAGCTTCCTATAGTAGCATTTATTACATGAAATATTTGACAAAGGCAGTTGAAATCTATTTTGGCAATAATCTAATTTAATAATAAATTCATGCCTTTAATAATCAAATGCAGGGCGTTCAAGTAACATATATGATAGAGTCTGGCTGGAGGTACAGGCATCAGTACCTATTTTTAATCAATCCAAATTTACCATGCCCAATCAGAAATTGTGTTTAAAAAAATTTGGTTCTATGTATTTGCCCTTTATTCGGTCAAACACAGTTGGGAAAAATAATGTTCTTCTCAAAGCACCATCAATACTGTTTAACGACTCAGTGTTCCAATTTTGTATAAGATCTTTTCTTAATTCTTCTGAAGTATATGATAAGAGGACAGAAGGAGAAAAAATAATTCATTCTTGAATTAGCAGCTGATTTCGTAAGAAAATCTGCACACTCATTTCCTATAGTTCCAAAATGTCCTTTAATCCAGCCGAGGCAAATATGTACAAGATTTTAATTTTATACATACTGCAATCGGGTGATAGTTGATAGCAGAAAGTGCTGCCTGGGAGTCACTACAGATACAAGATTTGGTGGTTATAACTCATTCCACAGTTTGTAGTGGAGCTGAAAGCTCTGCTTGAAATATCGTACATCTGAAAGAAAGCTTGTATCCTTGATGAAAAATCTCAACTTTATTAGCATATATCACAAAAGCACATCCAACTAGGTAGTTAAGAGATATGAGAGCTATCAATATAAATGGAATAATCATGATTGTTCCTGCAATCATTTGGCAGAGTGCTAGGATAGCCAGAAGACAAGAAATGTGCCTTTCTTTAGATTTCAGAGTTAGGGATTTGGTTTAGATGTTCACGACCTTTCTTAATGTGCGTTAGTCTGGCTCTGTACATGGAAGACAAATATAATGGTTCAATGCCAGTTACCACGTAAGCAGCATCATTAGATACTGTAAAACATGCTCTTGCTATGCGTAGTATAAAGCCCTTTGAATTTAATCAAGCTTCTTCTGAGTCCATTTTTTATTTACACAATTCTTAAAAACATAAGCACAATATAATATCATTGGCTCAACTGCTCCATGGTATATAATCTTTAATATTGAGCTTATTAAGACCTCAAGAAGGTCTTGTTGCAATAGAAAGGCCAGTCAGAAATTTGCCAGCTTTTGTTGCTAGGAAGGCTAGAAATGTAAGTTTTCTGTCTAGAATCACTTCTAAATATCAAAATTCATTGACAAACTTAATTTGTTCACTACTCTTCAATCGTTTGGGTTGTTCAATCTTTCTTTTCCTAGTAATAACAATTGCTGTAATCTTCAAATATTAAAATGCACCTTCTTTGTACACCCCCAATAAAAAGTGATGTTAAGAATACATCATACAACCAAGAAGCAGTAATTTCAGAGCCCTCAACTTTAAATGGGCATTGCTTACCCTTAAACTCCATTCATAACATGGTTCTATTTAAGGAAACCTATTAATGTACAGAAAGCTGTACTTCTCACATACTTCAGATCCATCATCATATATGGTGCTAGAGTCCAAAACAGGTCTTGGGCTTCATATCTCTTGCCATCCATTTTCCTCTATTCGTTCATTTCATCTCCCAACTTTTACATTGAAGCAAAGAATACCTATCCTTCTTTACGGGATCCATCCATCTTCTTAAAAGTTTTCCAATGTGACTCTTACCAAACATTGTCCCTTTCATTGCCATTTTTGGGATACTAGTGTCTTCCATTCATTGAACACGTTTATCTGATAGTAATTCACTAAATTTGTATTTTTCATATTATACCCCGACATATCTAATCTTCCAAATGTACAGTTGACAGGTTTATGTCGAAGTCATTTTTGTTGGCTCATGATGGGAGGTTGGGTACTGTTTCTTTCAGTTCTTCCTTTCTTGCAGTTCGACATATCTCGGTTATATCTGTCATCACATTGAAGACGAGAGGGCTTAAAGGGTCCCCTTGAAGAACTCCAATGGTTTGAATAACTTCTACTGATTGCTGAAGATTACCGTCCATCATTAAGATATTTCAACTAATTTGTTATGGATAAGTGTTAGGTGTGCTCGTCCAGTTCATTCATGTTTCTTAAATTGGAGATCAGTAGTTTCCTTTTACGTTGTCAAAAGCTTTACAGTAGTCTACGAATACAGCATAGAACTTCTGCTTTGGTCTACTCAGTGCTTCGTTTATGTCTCTAAGTATGTTGTCTAATGCTTGCAGAGTAGAGTGGCTTTTTCAAAAACCAAACTGCTGGTTAGGTATTTTCCAGTATATTCTAATTGTCAGTCGTATGTTCAGGATGCCCGTCAATAGTTGAAAGGGGTTGTTTTATAGGGCCATCCCTTTGTACGAGTAAGATCATTTGTGGGTCCTTTTCCTTTGCAAAGCACCTTTATTGTGACCTGTCTGCATGCATATGGAATTTCTCCTAGTTCCAAACATTTGTTTAACAGCTCAACCCATGTGGTTTTTAGTTATGCTGTTGACTCTTTGATGAATTCATTGAAGATCCCATCTGGTTCTGCTGCTTTGTTATTCTTGAGCTTGACTATCATCCTAAGGACTTCTTGCATTGTGATTTGTTGTGGTATTTCATCTGTGGGTGGTTTTATTTTTCGTAGGCTTGTTTTTTTATTTTCTTTGTTTAAATTGACTGGAAATGCATTTGCTAGAACTTCATTTCTATGGTTGGAACATGTATTGTTTTCCTTCATTTGAGTGCAATAAACAGATCTCTCTCTCTCTGTTATTGTTGCTGTCTCATGCCGATTTTCTCGGTATGTTATTTTGTTTTTTTGCCTAAGGAGCAGCTTGAACTCAGTATAATGGTCTAGATCCTTGTTCTTCATTTGTTTGCTTGATATAGTGCTTTGGGAATTTCGGTTGTTTGCAGCATCCTGCGTTGAACCAAGGTTTTGCATTTCTCTGGGTCCTTTGTGTTGTAGCTGTTATGATTAGATGCCCAATTTCTTCCATTGCTTCTGTTATCTTATTTTTTCTTATATTCGATTTTATGAATTACATTTCTTGTTCAGATTCTTTCAGCTTCTGTATGTTTATTTTTCCTTGATATTTTGGTACTCTGGTGAGGTGTCTCGTTACGTATAGTTCGTTCTGTTTCAACCCAAGTTACGACTGGAATGTGTTTCCTGAGTGCTGTAAGTTCTAATGTCATAAGGATTTTCTGTATTTTCACCTTGACGTTATAGCCTTTTATGAAATCCAAGCCTATAGAATTGCTGCCATTTTTGGCATAGTAGGTTTTCTGAAGTAGATCTTCCGACCAGGAAACACGCCTAGAAGCACTCGCCACTGAAGATGCCCTCCGCAGTTGAGGGCGAAACGTCTGGTATCAACACCAACTATGGACCACGGCCACAGAACCCGGAATCACACAACATTATGATTACCGGCCGTGAAAGCCTGCATTCAACTTTCTGGTATTTGTTTATTAACCTAAAGCCTTCTTCTTCCAGTGTATCAACTAGGATTTTGGATCTTTGGTTGATTGTGTCCAGTCTGCAGTTTGAAATTCCCTGCTAGGATCATTGTTTCTTTCAGAGTTTCATTTACTGTTTTCTAATTTATTTATATTTGGGTGTCATACATTTCGCATTTCTTGGAATTAATTTTTGCTCTGTATTTGATTTTAAGTAGATGGCGGTCAGAATTACAGTGAGCTGCACATGCAGACCTGACATCAAACGTACTGGTAGTAAAGCATTTATCAATTAATAAATAATTTGTTGGATGCTTTGTATCTGACGATATCCATGGTTGTTTATGAGTACCCAAGGCAGATGAAACCAGTTGAAATAACAACCTTATAAATCTATCAGTCTTTCTCCATGTAATATAATGTAAACTGAGTGAGCCTATTATACCTTTATAAAGCTCCTCTTTCCAATCTGGACATTAAACTCATCAAAAATCCAATCAAAGGTAATTTATTGTGTCCATTTTCAAATTCTTGATAAAATGTATATCTATTTTGTTTTGATAATTGTCTTCAGTGGGTCGTTGTGCAATGATTATGCACAAACAGTGAAATTTTGTTGTTATACATAGTGCACATATTATTTAATTAATTGATTCAAAGTCTATTATATTATTCTAGAAGTTATTTTCTATTATAAAATCAGTTCCAAATTCATGGTTGGTTGGTTTCTAATGGCAGATACTGAAGATATGCTTCGTTTGTCTCCTGGCATCCACCATGTTGTTGGTATTCATTAGTTTTTTTTCACATTTGAATAGATGGTCTTCATTCATTGCTGTAGTAGTTTGGTTAGATATTACACAGTGGTTATTGTGTTGATGGGCTGCAAGACAGTCATGGTTGGTATTCACTCGGAACACGTTGATTCGATTCATGTTTTTTTCTTTTTCTTTTTTGGTGTCGTATATAGTGTTCCAGATCTTATGCTTGTAATTGGTGAATTGTTTGGTTCTTCTCTTCATGAAGTTTTGTTTGTGTGCAGATTTGTTGACAATCTAGTGTGTTGAACATTGGTCTCCTTCTGGGCTAATAGATCTGTCATTTCGTTTCCTGCCAATCCAGCATGCGAGGGTATCCACTGAATGGAAATTGTTTAGTTTAGTGAGTATATTGATCAATTTGTGTGTATCTCTAATAGTTTAGCGAGAGGGATATTCGTTGGAAGTTATAGCTTTTATTGCTGATGTAGAGTCAGAGAATATAATTGCCTTGTTAAATGCCCGAGGTCTGTATATTAGTTGCTGATGGACGGTGTGGATGGCTTTGATCTCTCCATCAAAACTTCTTTTATTTTCGTCAACTCCAATGTAATCACAAAATAGTGTTCAGTGGACTCCAGCACCTGCTCTTCTTTTGTCATCAGAGAGCCATCAGTATAAATTCATTGTACCAAATCAATGTACTCCACATTTTTGTCACTGTGGAAAATAGTATAAGTTACCTATTGCAACCATCAGGTTTCTTGAACAGCCAAAAGGTCTGTTCATATTTCCCCATTTTGATCAGCAGAACCGGTCTTATTGAGTGTGTATATACCATGAACCAAAACCATCTTATAGAGTGCGTATGTACCATGAACCAAAAACAACTTGATTTTCGACCCGAGGCATTAAATGTGATTGCTTTGTGAAAAGATTTTTTATTGAAGGGCCAGCCATCCGCCAAACCTCAAACCTGGAGGGTCAGAGACTATTGTGTTGGGATTACTTATATCCTAGTGAAAAGTGCCTTGTTTATGGCAACAGGCAGTTGTTCATTACCTTCCCTTATTGGAAACGATTCACTGGTTGTAGAGGCTGTTTCAAGATCTTCTTGGGATTTATAGATAAGTCCACTTGGCATCCAGCAAAGTCAGGACAGGTGAGGAAATATATAAGGACAAGTTAGACAATAAATGTGAAGGGATTTTGGGCTACTCGATCCACCCAAAGGGATAAGAGATTAGGACAGTGGTCAGTTTCTTCTATAGCAGCCTTCTACAACAGGAAGAGATCCTGTGGTGCTTTCTACATTCTCCGACGCCACAGTGGAACATATTGGCACATTTCTTATCAATAATTAACTTAACATAATGAGAATTGTTTAATCAATTTTAGCTTATATTTAACGAGTTTTGCTCAGTATAATACAGGTGTGGCATAAGCCAGTTAACCACTGCTCATGGTTGCAAGTAAAATAAATCAGATTGGTTTAAACTAGGGTTTGAATAAGGATCCTTCAGAATATAATGTCAAACACTACTGCTTCAGGTAATTTCCTAACTAGGGAACAATTTCAGTAGTTGTTTTTTGTATAGATGTTGTAAACTACAGAAAATATATTTGCATTTTCGGTTAACTGACATATGCTGCACCTGCATTTCACTTACAACAAATTAATCTATTCTTGCTTCTTTCAAATTATTTAGAATAATTTGTGGAAGTTTTCAATCAACATGTAAGTTCTCTCCATATTTGATATGACATTCTAAATAATGACACTGAAGTGAACATCATAATAGCACACCTGATGTTTAATTTAAATAATGTGATCAATTTAATTAAAGGTAAGAAATACAACACAGTATAGAATAAAGTTTAAGCATGGAAGACTTACATATTCATTAAAAAAATTGTCTTTAAATATTTCAATTCACACATGAACCACTGTCTTCCACCCTTGTATTGTAATAGATACTAAAACGGTGAACATATTTAGGGCAATGCTTCTATGAAATTTGTAAAAATCTATAAATTTCATCAGATCAACTTCACATTTTAACCATACCACCACAGTATCATAGTGATACTATATACCAAATTTTGTTAAGCTATCTCAAAAACAATTTGAGAAATTAATTTTTTTTATTAAAACTTTTACTGCTTTTTTATATGTCAATAATATGTTCCTTGTCCCAAACGGTTTACCATACCTGACTTATTTTTTTAATAAACTTAATAGAGTAATATAAATAAACTGATGTGCAGGTTTCTTTTAATTTGAACTAGTTTAGTAGAAAAAAATTCTGTGTTTGTTACATAATTTCTCAATTTTATGAGGGAGACATATGAATTATATTTAATTACAAATGAACCATTCAATATATATAAAATATTCCACATCAGTTTTTTACTATGTAATATCTAAAGCTCTCCTGAAAATTTCAAGCAGATTAGTAAAATATTGTGGTATGCAGAGCATTTTGAAAACTCAAAAATGCTGAAAAAATAAAGTTGAGAAAAATGAAATTTAAAATTTAACAATAACTCATTCAGGTAAAACTTAAAACTCCCTAGCACCACATGTGTGACCCTCTGCTGCTTTCTTTTTGACCTCAACAGCATTTTTTCAATTTGAGTCTTCCCAGGGATGTTTTGAAGACTCGCTTTGCTGAAACTTCACTGTTTGTGATCGACGTTTATCCCTCATTGCACTAAATTTTGTCCTGAGGGACTTAATTGCACACCACTGACTGCAGCTTTCAGTTTTTGTGTTGTTTCGGATCCCATATTGAATTCTGCAATCCTTGATGTGACAGCAATTTCCAATTTATATTTTGAGATGAACACCTCTTTCGGGCATTTATCCCAAATAACGCTGTGCAAAGATTCATTTGGATTCTGAGTCTTCTCCACAGTACAGCGGTTCAGAATCTCATGAGAAGCTAATCTTTGATACACAGACATTATTTTACACACCACATATGCAGATAGTGTTGTCTTCATGGTGCTACTGTCATGCTTCGGTGGTTCTTTTCCTGCAGCGAGGGCTCTGTTATAGAAACACCATGATTCCTCACTTAAGGGACACTTGAAGTGTTGAGGTGTTTCATTTGTGGACATACTGTGGTAGAGTGTGGCAAAAACAGCTGATTTCATCTGCTGCACATTAGATGTATTCTTTATTATGGCACTACGATAATAATTAGCCAGTTTTACCATTGTCTCATCTTCCAAATTTCCTAACTTTTACCACCTAATGTCACACTTTTATTCTCCACTCTGTCACAACTACAGAACAGGATAGCCAACACAATGAAATTCCCACCATACACGAAACCCCACCAAATTCAAAATAAATGAGTACATAATCAAAAAAAAAATGTTTACAAGAGTTACAGTGCTGGGCGTGGGCTTTAAAGAGCCAGTGTGTGGTCGCACGAGGAGACTTAAATGGCTGCGTGGGGCTTTAAATATGGCCGAAATTAAAAAAAAAAAACAACAGTGCAAAATAAAAGTACAGGGTTCAAACATAATAAAAAACTTAAAATAGAAAAAACTATTTTTTCATCATATTTCACCAAATTTCACTGAAGCATTGCCTTAAGATCACAGGGAAAACAAGAAATGTCACAAAATAACAGAAATATAGGCAACTCTGACATCTGGAGCTATTTTGTTTAACTTTTGAATTGACAGTAATAAACACAGTAAAAACATGGAATATCCAAGTGAAATCAACAGTTCAAGATTTGTAACAAATATTGTTCTGAAATTATATGTAAGTTTTCTCAATTATTGGATTATGTAATATTCCTAGATATCTTCAATTGAATAGTTACCCAGAAAAGAGGTCTAACCAACAAAACTCGAAAGTTGTGTTTTCAGTGGATTAGCCTGATCTAGGCCCATCTGGAGAATATCACGGCATGGTAGATGTAAAACTATGCCTACTCAAATCCAGTCCAGTTTTATTTAATTTTAAAAGTTGGCTTTCAAGAGAATAGTGATCTATCTGTAACAAAATGGCGAAAGCAGTTAGATGAATATTGAGTAGCAGTGCATACAATTATTGCACATGTGCAAATTCATTCCACCACAGTTCCGTGAATTCTATCAGAATCAAGTGAAAATAAGAAAGACACAAAGAATGTAACGAAATAACATTAAATGAAAAATTAATATTGAACAATGATTCAGTTAGACATTTTTGTAATTAAATCAGTGTTCAATATGTATGTTCTATTTCTAATTTTAGCTTATTCAGTTAAATATTGGTTAGCTAATTTTTTCACTTTATGGAGATAGATTGTTCTTCCACTCAATTCTGTATTTAATTGTTAATATTCAGTTAGTAGCATGTTATTTTGCATTCAAAGTGGCTGTATATGTTTCCAATAGGATGACAGATTAAATCGTATGATATACTAAAGGTAATAGACTCAAAATTATTATTTTTTTTTTTTCATTTTGCAACAATTTGTAGTTTGTGGGTTAGATCTGTTTCCGGTGTAGAAGACACACGTGTGGTGTAGATTGTGATATTCGCCAATAGGGAATGGATTGTTATGTGCTGTAAGTTAAGACCAGAACACAGTATAGATTTTTTTTTCAATTAACTGAAAATAAATGATATAAGTTTTATGAACCAAGCTTATAAAATGTGTTCTATGATTTTGTGCAATGTAGCAATATTACGTTGATGTTACAGATCTTATTTTGCAATAGAAAATAATCACCCATTTGCATTAGCAATATATTCAAGTATGTTGCAATCTTAACTTTATGTAGATAAAAATCTTGTGCTTACTCATCATTTCATTGCCTATACATGCTGCATATAATGCCTTGAACCAAGAACATATGAGGCGTTGCAAACATTAGGGGCAAATTATCTCAGAGAACCACTATATTGTAAATACGAGTAAGTAAGTCGAGTTCGCCCTTAATATCCGCATACACCATGTAATGTCACACCATATAATTTGATGGTGTTTAGTGTGGCCATTATATTATCTTTTCCTACATTACATTTCTGAAATGGTAGCCTGATTTAGAATCAGGTTCAATGTAGAATGAAGGAATTGAAAATACATTTGATCCTGCTTGTCATTTTCTTGCTCCAAGGTAATAAATAACATGTTAGTACTTCCCTAAAATAAGGATGTAATCAACAATTTTGGTAAATATAAATGTACTGCTTGCTTGAAACCAGTTGTTCTACCTCCACTTAAAAAAAAAGTTTTATATTCATGATGTATCAGTTTCACACACAGCAAACTGCATATTCTGTGGTATTTCAACAAAGTAAATTCTCATTGTGCTTAATAGAAACATGAGCCAAAGGAACTTTTAAAAGACAATATCAAAATAATTCAAGATGAAGATAAAAATAATACAACAAGCTATCCTATAGCGAAAAATAATCTAACAAACTATAAATGGGCCAATAATAACCCTGGTGCACCTACAATGAAAGCATTGCCAAAGATCCATAAACAAAGCATAGGCCTACCTATTAGACCTGTTGTCAATTGTATGAATGCTTCGAATTATAAAGTATCCAAACTAATTGTTAGAAAAACTAAAAAAATAAAAAAAACACTAAAAAATAAATACACTATCAGAAATTCAAATAATCTAGCAAACGTTAATTAAAACATAGATATAAACGCCAATACAAAAATGCTATCTTTCGATATCACAAAACTTATACGAACATGCCATGAGAAGAGACTGAACAAATTTAATAATACAACAACATTTAGAAGAAGAAAATTTAGATAGGACCTATATTGAGCAACTAAGTAAAATGACCAATACATCTCTAAAACAAAATTACTCTAAATTAAATAATGCATACTTTACATAAAATGACGGTATACCTATGGGCAGTCCTATTTCTGGGATTCTGTCTCAAATTTTCTTACATTTACAAGAGAAACATTTTGAAAAATTGAAGAAAAATTCAACATAAAACTAATAACAAGATATGTAGATGATGTTCTAACAATTTACGAGTATGACAATGAAAATTCAATTGAGAAAGATATTTTAATAGAACTAAATAGGATGCATGAAACAATGAAATTCACATCGGAAACGGAAAATAACAATTCAGTAAATTACCTAGATCTTTACTCTAAAAAAATAACAATTGTTTGGCCATTGGCATATATAGAAAACCTACAAGCAACACAATTGATATCCATAAAATATCCAGACATCCTCCACAACAAAAAAATTAGCACTTTTAACATCTTATTCAACAAAATTATAAAATTACCACTTATCCAAGAAAATTATAACAATGAATTAAATTACGTAAAACTCTGGCTTATAAAAATGGGTTTAATAAACAAATTATTAATAAATTAATTATGAAACAGAATAAAAACGAAGAATTAACAAACATAACACAATTACGTACGGAAATTGATAGAAGCGATAATATGTGGATATCATTAACATACAGAAGTTTAGAAACACAAAAGCTAGCAAAAATCCTCAAAAAAAACGATGAAAACATAAAAATTGCCTATAGAACAATAATAAACTAATGATATTATTTCAAACAAAATAGAGGAAACGAATATATATATATATATAAGTAAAGGAATTCACAAATTGAAATGCAATAGCTGTGACAAATTTTATAATGAAAGAACTACTAGAAACTTCACTACCAGATTTAATGTACATTTTAGAGATTTCTCGAAGAATGACAGTAAATCAAGTTTTAAAAACACATAGTAGAAGCAGGACATGAATAGAACACAATAGACAATGTGTGATCGATCCTGCATAGAGAAAATCAACGTTCTCAAAGAGTAGTTAGAAATTATCAAAGAAACCACAAACAAATATCCAGTAATGTGAACACTCTGTACAAAATCATTACCAGCAACAGTCAGTACCAAACTGAAAGCAGAAGATGATACTTACGTCACTGCTGATCATAGAGGACGACTGAGATCTCGGGCACTGTTTTACATATCTTAAACTTTAATATGCAAGAGAAGTCGAGACAATATAATTACAAAGAAATAAACGTTATCTCAGTCAAAGCATACATTTATTGTGTCGACGTTTCAATCTCACATAAGGAATTGAAACAATAACTTTATGCTTGGACTGAGATAACGTTTATTTTCTTTGTAATTATAATATTAATTACTCTCAGTGAAAAATAATTATAAAAAAAAAATAGAAGTCTAGACATGTTGGTGACATTATAATTGTTTTGTTGGCATGTCTATAAATTTAATGTGCACTTCTGTATTTTGTGAAGTTGCACATATTTCTGGAGCAGTATTTTTTATTGGTTTGTCCTTTATTAAGAGTGTATTGTTATTGGTCTGTAACATGAAATTCTTAGAAAAGATAACCAATATAACTGTTGAATATCATACATAAAATGTTCCAGCATATTCTTTAATTGAATGCCCCGGGTAGGGAATCTCTGAGAAGTACTACTAATTTAAAGAATTAAGAGCATCATTAGGGATCTAGCCGCCATGAAGGCAAGTCATGCGATGGACGCAGTCCGCCAGGTAATTCTGTTAAACTTCCACATTAAAATGACAAGTGCAACTGTTACTTAAAATGTATAAAGTGAAGAGTTTTAACATGTGAAAATCATAAATAAAGTATTGGTGCTTTTTTAAATATTTTAATAAACTTTCAGACAAAGGTGATGGCTACTTCAAGTGACAAAACACATAGTGAGTGGGTTTACAATAGTGCTGGTGGCTGTAAATGATTCAGGCCAACATGTGCCTCCGCTTTTCATTTTTAGGGGGAGTGAGAGTAACAGAGGGAATGCGCCACCTCTTTCAAAGAATGGAAAGATAAACAGCGACATTTTATTTAAGTTTTCTGCGTCATTTTGTCGTTAACACCCCTTCAGCTAGGCCAGTGCTAATTCTCATGGATTCACACGGCAGCCACATTCCACCAGAAGCTTTGCAGTTCAGAAAGGAAAATGCCCTCATTTTTATGACATTTCCTTCACATTGCACTCATCTTCTTCAACCTTTGGTCCCCTTAAATGAAGTTGGAATTGGCAAATCAGAACACAACTCCCAACCTACTAGGAAATACTTTTTTTACAATTTTACAGTTAGCAATGGCGGAATCAGTGACTATAAAAAACACTGAGTGAGTTTGCTACATTGGGCATTTACCCTCTTAACAGAAGAGCTGTCACTGATGAAGTCTTCAAAGTTCCCACTCTTCACGAATCACTAGACTAGACGGACAAACCACCAGTCCAGAACAAAATTCAAATCAGACATCAGTTCCATCGACAAATCAACCTGTTTTGCTTCTTCAAACGCTGATCAGAACAAGAAGAAAAGAAAGCATGCCGCCAGTTCTATCAGATGTTTTACTCTTCGATTGGTCATGGTCCCAATCACGAATCCTCAAAAGAAGCGGCGAATTATGAAAGGCCATCGATATCTCGAATGTTACATTGCTCCTGTTCAAGAAGGAACGGCGACAAAAGGCTCAAATAAGACGAAAACACTTGTGCTGAAAGTTATGGACTCTACCAAAATGATATTAACGGTGAAGCATGGATTCAGTGTCGGAAATGCAACAGCTGGTTCCATGAAAACTGTCAAGGCCTACACTCACTGTGCTCACTAGCACAAAATCTGTGCAGAAGTGTACTACGATGTCTTGTGCAAAACTTGCAATGTTGGACTTCGTAAACAATGTTTTCTTCCTTACAATAAATCTAAATAGTGTATCTTTTGCCACAGTTTTTATTTACTTGTTCTGTAGTTTGTAAGATTTTCTTCTATCACATAAATTATCATTTGTTATATTTCGAATGTAAATATTACTGTGAAGTGTGAGCAACAAAATAACATTTGGGTATCAGTATTTTGAAATATAAATTTGTATTTGCTGAAATTGAATGATATTTAGTATTTTTCGATATGGTAAACATAAGTGGTATAAATGAGTACCACTGGTCATAATGCTATGTTCTTCTTATCAATAGGTCAGTGGTACATATAGGTACCACCCTTTTTTTAGAGACAATCAGATCAAAATTTAAAAAAAATATACATTTTTCAAGCACTCTAGCTTCTCTATAGTGCTCAAAAATAACAACGAACATACAATATTATTGTCTTTACTTCCTGCCCTATAAAGGGTTAATTTACAACATTGTGGACCTATAAAACAATGTGAAAGGTGTAATAGATGCTGCAGTTTTATATAAAAATAATCATTATAAATTAAACTATTCTACTTACTGTAAAAGTTGCAAAAATAGTAAATCTTTAATTGGAGGTACTTTTTTCGATAACTCTCACATTGCTTTTTCGACTGAATGTGATATTATTTTTTTTGTGGTGCAGAAATATCTCAGTTGCAAATGCAACGGATTTGGTTAACGCTAGTAAAAAAAACTGTCAGGACAGTTTTTGTTGGGAATGGAATATTCGAGGGATATAAAATAATTGATATCATAGATGAAATGAAAATACTAAACCAAGATATAATCGTATTAACAAAAACTAAAAAGGAAGGAAAGGGTTAAGGCATTAAAGAGGCGTACATATATTTTTGCAGTGGAATTGCAAACACAAACGCGCACAAAGAGCAAAAAATAAAATAAAATAAAATAAAAAATTAGTTGGGAGGCTATAAATGAAAACAATTATAAAATAACTAAAAATATGTTTGGGAAAATAAATTAACATCCCAGGAATACATGCAAAAATGTTTCCAGTGGCAACATTTCTTTGAACACCCACTCACATATAGGTGAAGCCCGGACAAAGTGAATATATATTAATTCTGAAAATGTATCATAGATGGCATCCAACCACCCTCTTAGCACTTCGAATAAACTCCAGTGGAATAAGGAAACAGCTTTCTCTTAAAACAAGTCAAGTGTTTGCTGTTGCTTTGTTAAATTAATTTGAGGTAGGTAATTATGATTTTCAACCAACATTATGATAAATTTTGATTTGTATAGTTGAACATACTTATTATACATTTAGATACACTGTCATATATGTAGTGCTAATAATAAATATTTTTCTTTGTTACCTTTGATCATTATTGAGGATTTGGCGCGGGTGTTCAAGGTGGATAAGTTATTCGCTTTACCTGGACGAATATGTGACACAATTTTTTAAAATTGGAATAATTTCTTAATCCTATTGCGTCAAGAATTTTATGAGAGCGAGTAAAAATAGTTAATTGAATTTAAGTCGTGTCGCCCATGGCTGTGGTCTCTAGCTAGCGTGTAGCGGGCCCGGGTCCGATTCTCAGTCGGGACAAGCTTCCTGGGTGAGGCTTTTTCCCTCACCTGTAAGACAAATGTCAGGAAACTATGAGGCCCAAACAGTCCCCGAATATCATCGGCCCATCAGCAGCATTGTCATCTCCGGTGTGGAAAGCAACGGGAAGCTACCACACCTATAATCCCCTAGTAACGCTGCATAGCATAAAATACAATGATTGCAGTGAAATATCTGCCCTAGGGCAAAAAAACAATAGAATAGAATTGAGAAGGTCGTGTCTAGACACATATTGCTATAACATAAAAATTAAATAAATGCACGGTAGACCTAATATTCTTAGATGGTGTACTCCTACAAACGAAAAACCAAATCGGCGTAGTTGGTCAGAAGATGATACAAGGAGGGTCATGAAATATGTTGAATATAATGGATTAAGTTTAAAATCTGCATCAAAATGGCTCAGCGTCTCACTTTCAACGTTATACCAGCATATGAAGAAGGGATTTGCGGGGGAAAAATAAGACGTTTTCGGAGTTTTTTTTTTCGAGAGAAAGAAATCGAACTTATGAAGTACCTTAAATCTATGGATAATATGTTATATGGTTTGAGCAGAGGAAATTTCTTCAAATCACGTGATTTAATAAATAGTATTAAACCGACACTAGTATTGTCTCGGTGAGCCTCCTTCTTTTTACCGTTACATACGTATCGCTTACCCAACGTTGAGGCTGAACATTAGATTTTTTCGCCGTGGTGTACCACTGCAGTGAGCGACAGTGAACGGGAGACGAGTACGAGGCCAGCAGCAGTTAGCACCGACATTGGGCGGAGAATAGCTGCCCCAACTACTGGAATTCGTGGAGTAGCTGCCAAACGGAGGATTTGGACATCCACACGTCAAGTAAGCAAAGACGACCAATAGTAAGTGAGAAACAAAATTTATTTTTATTATATATGTGTATGTGTACTGTGTCAGTGTCACAATTTTATTGATAGATGTAATCCTAGTAGTTGTCTATTCCAATTAGGGTCTCTAATGCGGTTGCGCAGTAAACGTAGAGTGAATTTACAGAGTACTAGTAAATCTATTAAAAGTAAAACGAGTAGTCTTAATGAAAAAGATGAATGTGCGCAGGGGCAGGACCTAATGGACTCCCCAGCTACTAGCCAATGTGATAATAATAGTGAGCTTAACATAGGCCTAGTCAACTCAAGTTCAAACATATCGCACGATAACGCGGAAAGTAGAGAGCAAATTAATGTGATACAGGGCGATTCTCTAATAAGTGCAAAAGATGTATATCAATTTATGAAATCGCTGAATGACAATATGAAAAGTCTTGAAAATAATATGCAAGCTTTGAGAAGCGAGGTTAGTGAGATAAAACAGGAAGTTAAATCCTCCAATGACGCGCTTAGGTCGGAGTTGAAAAGGGAATTTGAGTTGACTATTCAATCCACTAATAAAAGACTAGTTTCGATTGAGACTAGTGTACAGCGACAGGCTGATAGCGTAAATAAAAATGTGCATGAACTTAGTGCTACTGTAAGCAACTTAAGAGACGAACACGATGTGCTTCAAATAGTTTTCTCGGCTGAGTCACGTGAACTGAGTGATCAGATAGGCGGGTTACGTACCGAAATGTCTAGTACATTCGCTACCCAAGCAAAAAAAAAAAAAAAATAGAGGTATTGGAAAAAAAATAGTGATCTTGCGGGATCCAGAATAATGGAAAATATAGAGGCAGTCAAGCGAAATGTTAGCGATAGAGATAAAGAAATAGAATACTTAACTCGTAAAGTATATGCAATGAGTGAGAAAATGAAGGAGTTAGAACGAAATAAAGGTAATGATGAAGGACTAGGCCGACAAGACACGGTTGAAGCACCATGTTTGTCGAACAATAATGTTAGTAGCGTAGAACCGGCCGACTTTACCCCGAGGGCGGAAAATTTAAGCCCGGGTGTACAGTTGAATTAATGTGGTGAGAAAAGTGTATGCGGTGGTTACTCGTCACATCCTCTCCACTCATATAGGCCTATTATGGATATACCGTTGCCAATGTACGATGATAAAGATGACGCGAGCCCTACAAAATTCCTAAATGAAATGGATGAGTATCTGAAAATAAAAATGATCCCGAGACAGCGTTACATGTATGTTGTCCGGAAAAGTTTAAAAAATCACGCTCTCAATTGGTTAGAGCTCACGCTCCCGCCTGATGCCACTTACGAAATGTTTAAACAGGCATTCAGGAACAAATTTTTTAACGCTCATAAACAGTTAAAAATAAGAGACGAGTTGCGCAACGGTATATTCAGAGAAAATTGTGGGATGTCGTTCTCGGAATAATTTTTAACGTTAGCAAGAAAATCCAAGTTAATCTCTCCTCCCATATTAGATGCGGAACTGATCCAAATGTCAATTAATCATTATCCCATGTCAATAAAGCCCAGTTTACTAGTGGCGAAAATTCAAAACATAGGGAACATGATAGAAATATTGCAGGTGTTAGAGGGCTTAGGTGCAGCTGAAAAGCGGCATAGAAATGTGGTGAGGGATCAATTGAAACCAAACGTGGCCAATAACGAGCATAGAGTGGACAGAGAGGCAGGATGCCTTAATAAAATGGTCGATAATTAAAGGAGTAGACGTGAGAACGTCGGAAATGATAGACATAGAGACAAAAGCAATTATTATAAGAACCATAGTGGGAACAATCAACCCAGTGGTAGCCGCAATGATAATCGCCAGATAAATATGTGTACCGTCGAACATAAGGGAGACAGGTCCCGTAATCAATTTAACGGACGGATTGACTCCGGTCGATATGTGCCTAATAAACTATTTCAGGCAAACAGAAATATTGAGAACGACAACACACACCAGGTGTATCTGAGCAGGTATAACTCTGACCATGCACTTCATACAGGAGGGGTGAGCCATTTATGGAGGAAAGAACTGGGTCACAGACAAGGGCATTAAACCCGGGCGCGCAATCTTTTAAAGCCCTTGAAGAATGTCGCGAAAGCGAAAGTCCGAATAGGGATACCAGTCAGTTAGGCAACATTTGACCGTGACCTTCCTTCATTCACAGCGACTATTAACCCCCTACATAGAGAGTGTAACTCGTTTAGGATTACAATATTTTTTTTTTTGTCAAGAAAAAACTGAATTTCGGTAAACCGTCCGACCTTTTTTTAAAGTGTTTTCTGTACGTGTGTAAGAAATAAAAACGACATAAAGTTGTTTAAAACACGGGAAACTGTCCCGCTATCATGAATGATAAATAGTTAAAATGCTTGGTGCATATTTTGACCTATATAGCATAGGGGAAAACCCTATATTTTATTATTATTTACGTGTCTGCTATTATTGCCACACGAACTATATTAATGAGTGAAGAGATTTTTCTGCCTGATTAAAAGGTAAGTTTATATGTGCTCATTGTACCCAAGAGTTTTATGAATATTAATTATGCTTGTGATTTAGTTGAATTGCCTGCGGGCGCATGTATGTTTTGGGCGATTATGCCTTTATTGAATAATCTGTTCAAGTTATTGTTTTTATTGTATCGGCGAGCGCGATAGATTTTAATGTAGAGCCCACTGAGAACAAAATGACTTAAATGATTTGTTTGCTGTGATATTGCACAGAGGACATTTAATAAACTGTTTGCGGGAATATATAGCCCGAGAACAGAGGACTGTGTTTACAGTGTTTGCAGTGAAAAGTGAATTTCACTGAGGACATTAATAATGCGTTTATTATTATGGCGAGTGCCAGAAATGCAAATAAAGTCCACTGCGGACAAAATGAAATAAATAAATTAACTGTTTGCGGGAATATATATATAACCCGAGGACAAATGAAATGTTTGCTGTGAGATATTCCACAGAGGACCTAATGATGCAAGAAAGTGCTTGCAGTATATTGTTTATTAGCGCATTTAAATAAGCGCAATGTGATACGATTAAATGTCCTTGATAGGCCATTGAGATAGTCTGGCGCGCTCAGCCGATTCTTGATTAATAACAGATTAGCGCGGCGAAAAGCCCAAGTAAATGTTCAAAGTCACAAGCGATTGTTTAATTATTGGGTACAATTAGCAATGACCCAGGTAAGGTCATTAATATATCAGGCCAAAATTCTTATAGATGTGCGATGATTGCCTATGTGTTACAATTATATAATTTACTTACACACTTACGGATCGAAATAAATATACAGCTTGTCTGAATTGCAATCTCTTAAATATGTCTCTGTGACATAAGAATTAGTTTCTTTGTTTAAACTGGAAGGTGGACAAACTACCGTAATTTGTTGTATCCTAAAATAAAAAAGTAAAAAAGGGTTATTAATCAGCTGTAATGAAGTATGATCACGTTTTATTTAGAATCCGCACGCGATTAATTAAAAGTATAGGGCCCTCGATTGCATAGGGGAGCCTAAATAATCATACGCATACACTTCGCTCAAAATTTTGAAAAGTATGGTGTGAAACTTGAATACATCAAGATGTATGAGAACTCGTGTGAAATGTGTCGGATAATAAATAGTGCGTTCTACGAAATATTCAAGTGTTTATGTGGTCACTAGGTCAAAGCGATAAAAATTATATATATATATCGAAGTGTCAAGACGAGCCAACATTCTGAAATTCTAATAGTAAAATGTTTTTTTTGTTTGTGCTTTTTTTGTTTTTCACTCATAGGCGTGATAGCCTACAAGAAATAGGAAGTGTGCATGGTAGGCTATAAGAGTGGAAAATGATTGTGTTTTATAGCATGTTTGTAGAATTTCTTACAGGTACTGAATTAAGTTGCCTACATTATTTTGGGATGAGTCCGACGGGTATGTCAGATCCTAGCAAGGGTCAGAAGTGGACATTGCTCGATTAATAAGATGGGCATATCCCTCTGATTAATCTCTCAGAGGCAATTTGTAGAAAAATAACTGCACCAATTAATTATATTATTATATATTATTACAGATTATTGAATATGTAGTTACACTTTCCAGAAAACGTTTCGTGAGAAACTTTTACCAATCTGTTACGCTTGAGTATACATAAAGGCATTTCTGTCTATTATATCTCAAGTTCTTTGTAGATGGACACATGTAAGTAAATCGGTTTATGATCCCGGGACAATGGTTCCCTAATAATACGGCCTCACACCTGGAGATGTAATGTCCCCTGTCCGGCTCTGGAAGTCATCCTTCCAGACAGATAAATGACGGTTAACTTTAAGTGTGTCAAAACAATCACTAGACCGCCTGTTGAGATGGCGACAGTAGCCAAAAACTATGTCCATCTGTTTTCAGTAAATTAATAAACTTCTCACCAGCGTGTGAAAATCACACCCTGTAAATGCACGACAAATCATTATCCTGAGATTCTGGTTGAACTATAGTGGGAACCGTAATGCCCAATCAGAGTCCATAAGTAAATAGTATTCTGCTAGTAAGGCGTTTTTTATCTATGTTCAGCCAATGAAAATATTGGTCTTGTAAAGTGTATTTGTAAGATGGAGTTGGATATATTCCGAATATCGGGAAAGTAGTCTGCTCCGGGATTTGTTCCCAGGTGGAACAAAAATTAACATAAGACTCCGCGCAGGATTAATTGTTGAGAGTCCGCGCTAGTACGGACTCGTATATTTCGCCGGTCGCCAGCAAGCGAACCATTAATGTGTTAGGCCAAGAACGGCAAGTTATAAAAGTTTATTTTAAAAGCATCAGTGTGCTGGTGTTATATCACGCTGTAGGTCGTGTGAAGACCAGTAATTATCAGTGTTCCAAAACGCGATAGAATCGCCTCGATAATAATAAAATAGGTCCAATATTGACCGCTACTCGCATTCCCGCGACCATTCCGAAGTGAAAGAAATACCGGAATATATTCAATTCAATCCAATGTTCTGGAATTGGAACTGTCTTGTGCTACATATGATATAATAAACATCATAAAATTGACACCAGTGTTTGTCTCGGTAAGCCTCCTTAATGTCAGCTGTCCTTAGTTCGAACCTCGCCTTATCCCACGGTGAAAATCCGCAACCCTGAGATACATATAAAGTACCAGCCGTGCTCTGGCCCTACCGCCTAAATACCGTTATACCCTTTAAGGATGGTAAAGCTGGAGAAGACTGGTTATCAGGTTTTCGAAAGAGGCATCCTGATCTGTCATTACGCAGACAAGAACCAACATTCATAGCAAGAGCAAAGGGTTTCAACAGAGCCGAAGTTGGGAGATTTTACTCCTTACTAAAGGAGGTGATGAGCAAATATTTTGACACAAATCATATTTATAACATGGATGAAACTGGAGTGCATTCACCCAGAAACAGACCCCCTAAAGTTCTTTTCATTCGTGAAAAAGGCAAGTTTGAATAATCTGTAGCACAGAACGCGGTCGACTAACATTGGTGGTTTGTTGTTGCAGCGCAGCAGGATCCTAGATCCCTTCCTTCTTTGTATTTTCGAGGAAGAGAATGCAGGATACACTATTGGATGGAGCACCTCCTGGATCTCAAGGGGCATGCACCAACGATGGTTGGATAAACGGACCAACATTTTTGATTGGTTAAAATGTTTCGTTCACATATTGTACTTGTATTAAACTGAGAAGTACGACGTTCTGTCGAAATACTTTCATTATGGATCTTGCCTACATATGAATGTGTTGCTCCTTTTGGATAACCACGAAGCACATAAATATCTGTCTGCTCTACAATATGCCATTCAGAACTATGTTGTGTTTGTATATTTTGCTATAAATAACACAAAATGCAGGCATTGGACGTCACTGCATATGGCCAAATCAAGAACTTTTTTTAGTAAGAGCTGAACAGTTTTCAAAAACGACCTGCGCATCAGTTTGTTAATCAAGGAGGCGTGAAAATGTTTGCACCAGTGTATCTGAAAGCCGCTTCAGGTCACGATGCTCATTTAAGTTTATATGATACTAGCATGTTATTGCACAGCATACGTGTTATATGATTCACTCTTACACGCAATTTAGGCGACAAGAAGTCGGGCCTTATATCATTAATAGTCACATTAAGAACTCCTACTACTGTGAACTCGTAATCCGGGGAATCACAGTATTACATCAGCCTTAACGAGTCTACAATAATTCTTGGGCTGGTACTATTTTCTGCCTCTTTCATATATTAGGGTCTTATTAAATATTAATTTTCCTATTGGACGTCCAAAGTGTTCGCACGCGGCTCTGATGTTTTCAGAACTGCCAAACTTTAAAAAAATGTTAACTATGAAGAACTTTCCAGAAAGTACAGCCCACAGGGGTTTATATACTAAGCAATTTCCTTTGTGCTTCAGAGCGGAAGTTATTCTTATGTGAGCAGGACGCTGCTCCGCGTTTCTCCGTGATGGATACATCACGTAACATTTCGATTATAACTTAGAAATTATATAAAATGAAGTGCAAGTGACATAGCTTAAACAAGTGATTAATGCAGCTTACAGTGAAGAGTTATTTGAAGATTGTGTGTGTGAAGTTTCTATTTCTACGCTGCTCAAAAAAATTAGGGGATATTGTAGAATAACCTATTAAGACTATGTTTTTTGGAATAGTATTAGATGCAATCACTTTCTATTACTCCAAGATAATGTAAATAAGAGTTTGAAGTTGTTACGTAACCTCGGTACCACACCAGAGGGCAGTGTCTGTACTGTTGATGTGAAAGGGCGGTGCGGGGGTGAATGTTTTGTTGCTGTTTTTAAATCCAGTACAGTTTTCAGTTAGTGAATGACTTGCCTTAGGGACAGCGATGCCTCGACAACGTGATTTACCTGAACCAATGGCTTGGAGGGCCATAGGAAGGATGGAAGCTGGACAGACACAAGAGGTGGCACAAGCCATTGGGGTGTCACAAAGCGTGATTTCCAGACTTTGGGATCATTTTCAAAGAACATACTGTTCACAGAAGAGCCGGACAAGGTCGACCAAGGGCAACAACAGCAAGGGATGACCGTTACCTCTTGTTAACAACCCGTCGGAATAGACAGCAGAATGCAACTCAACTGCGAAATACACTTCAAACAGCAACAGGACGCAGGGTGTCAACTCAGACTGTCCCTAATCGACTGCATGGAAGTGGTCTCTATGCCCGTAGGCCCATGGTGTGTACCAGGTTAACTCCAAAACACCGTAGAGATCTCAGAAACTGAGCGGAGGAACATCGTGGATGGAGGCATGCTGAATGGAGATCAGTTCTTTTTTTTTTGATGAGTCGCGATTCAACGTGGAATGTGATAGTCGGCGTGTATTCATCTGGAGAGAAAAAGGGACACGAAACAATCCAGCTTTTGTATGTGAAAGATCCCCATATGGTGGCGGTGGATTGATGGTGTGGACAGGAGTCAGTAGTGATGGACGTACGGACCTCTACGTCATCCAAGGTGATACTTTGACTGCGGTAAGGTATAGAGATGAGATTCTCCGACCTTTTGTCGTGCCTTATGCTGGTGCCATAGGTGATTCTTTTCTTTTTATGGATGATAATGCACGACGCCACAGAGCTGGCTTGGTGGACGACATGCTGGAAGTGGAGGGTATCGAGCGTATGCAATGGCCAGCTTCCTCCTCGAACTTAAATCCGATTAAGCATGTGTGGGATGCATTAGGCAGGCGCATTGCAGGCAGACCAGCACCTCCCACAACTGTTCCAGAGCTGCACATTGCTCTTATGGAAGAGTGGCCACGTATCCCCCAAGAACTCATTGCTAACCTCACTGCATCAATGCCACACAGGTGTGAGGCAGTGCTGGCCGTTCGAGGAGACCATACACCATACTAAAGAAACATTTTCACCCATGTTAATGTTGCTTTCTTTGTTTGCCATATTCCTAATCAGGATCTCTTTGACATCTGGTGTGGTACAGAGGTTACGTAATGACTTCAAACTTTTGTTTACATTCTTTTGGAGTAATAGAAAGTGATTGCATCTAATACTGTTCCAAAAAAACATAGTCTTAATAGGTTATTCTACATTATCCCCTATTTTTTTTGAGCAGTGTATTAACTTATAATAAATACTATTTTTATTTTCTATTTTACCTATGGATATAATTTCTTATTAAATGTAGAGTCCACTCTTATCGCTCTCCTGGCCTTTAACGGACTTCTGAACTGAGGTCTGGCCGCACCAGATATTGAAGAAGAAATTACTCAGAATTTGGTCGCAGCATTTTGCTGTATAAGAAGAAACTGACGACACTAAAAATTGAAGTACCCATAACTGAACAATTGGTACTGATTGTGAAAACTACAACAAACAAAACAGAGATGGAAATCTGTTAGGTAGTTAACAACAGCGACCATCCGGTAAATGAAAACGCACCCAGTACCCCTTCCAGATTTTCAGTGGAACACCAGTATTGAATCAGGGGTCGACAGATAAGAACTCTACCAGGAACTGTTGACCAGCCTTTGTTCTCCAGCATCACATATGAGAAGGAATTTATCACATTTTATCTAAATGTAATATAGGCTTATAACATGAAAGAGTACTAAAAATGTACCGGGTTTATACTAAAAGTAATCAGGATTATATTAGTAATAGAATCAACATATAAATAACTTTATAATTAACCGAATAATAGTTTTATATAAAATTTAACAAATTTATTAATATCATAAAGTTAAGAGTCAGGTTAAAATCCCGACCTAACTCATGGTTTTCCCGTCAACAACGTAAACAGAATACAATACTTACTTACTTACTTACTACTCACTGGCACTATCGAACCCGTAGGTTCATGGTCGCACGGACATAAGCTCTCCATACATCCCTATCCTGAGCTAATGCTTTCCAATCATTCCCTGTATAATCTACTTGCTTCAAATCATAGTTAGTTATTCTCCCACCTCATTCTTGGTCTACCAACTGGGCGTTTACCCTCTGGCTTTCCTACAAGAAGCTTCCATGCAAGTCTTTCATTCCCCATACGTGCAACATGTCCTGCCCATCGCAGTCTACGAGACTTAACTGTTCTTATTATATCTGGCTTTCTATAAAGACCATGTAGTTCATTGTTATGTAGTCTTCTCCATTCACCTGTCTGTTCATCTCTCTTTGGTCCAAAAATTTTCCTAAGTACTTTATTCTCGAATACTCGTAATCTCCTTTCCTCCCTTAAAGTAAGAGTCCATGTTTCGCACCCATATAATATAACTGGTAGAATAATAGTTTTATATATTTTCAGTTTAACGTTTTTTGAAAGGAGTTGGGACATCAAGAGTCTCTGCAATGCATAATAACACGCATTTCCAGAATTGAGCATATGTTTAATTTCTTTGTGCATCTCATTCCTATTTGTGATTATTAAACAGAATACAATAAGCAAGGAATTCTGCAGTTCCCTTTGTATTAAACTAGTACACGGCCAAGGTATTGTCAATCGGACATAATCCTACACCTAGCTAAATAAACTTGCACAGAGAAATACAAAAACACAGGTTTTCCCGTGTTAATGAGCGAAGGATGCGTTCCAAAAGCAATTAAAATAGAAATATGTTAGCCCAGCAAGGGATATCTTTGTGGGAAGTGCGGTACGTCCACATTAAGCAAGCCATTAAGAGAATAAGTTATACAATTATTTTTTGGCAATTTACGAGTAAGAAATAGAGTTTGGACAACCTTTAGGAATGAAAAAGGGGGGTAGGCATCATATATATGAAGGTATGAAAGTCTAGGAAAGAGGGAGACCAATCACAAAATGTGTAACATTCTAATTTTGTCAAGAGGCCTAAAGCACGTGTGGGCGTAATAAAAAAAGGCCTAATGAGAGTAAATAAAATTATTCTTGACGAATATCGAACACTACTTGTAATCCTTCAACCGACCAGAGCACATCTGACTCCGCTAAAATACTAGTATTCGTTTGTTTAAATTAATTAAAGTTGTGATTATCGCCACATTCTGCTTTGGCCGACTACGTGTATTCATCAGTAACAATAAAAGTGCATCACAGTGTTAACTCTACGGCAGCCTCCAGTGATGTACCTAATTTGAATATTCTTATCGTGTAACCTAGATAAGACCTCAACTCTACCGAACCAACCGTCCATAAACCATATCCCTGGACACCAAATAAACCTTGTACTAAGCCATTCTTCCCTCGGAACCAATACCATGTTACTTCTGCTGATGATGGGACCAGTCCCGAGAGCGCTACAGAAAATAATCATTAAGTTAAGGAGACGTACCTTTTAGGTAAGCATTTCTTAATTTTATATTTTAATTACATCACTTTACACAATTACTTATTTCTTGTACTTATATACTATCAATTAAGTTATAAGATAAAACAAATATGCACAACACTTGATTTATTAACTTCCAATAAAATAAATGTTTCTTGCGAGCAAAGTCTTTGCTGAAGGGCATATCTTGTTCAGCATACCTACTTTGCCCAGCCTTCCCCTAGGTCTAGCTGTCCAGTTGAATATAATCGGCAACAATTGTAATTATAGTTATACGTTTTTTAGTTCTAAATCTGTTAAATTTGAAGACAAAGGCACAGAACTTTATAATGTGAATAACACTGGCGATCTCTCAACAGTAATCACAAGTGCGGCTGCATAAAGACATGTGTAGTGTAATGAATGACCTCACACAGATTGTGCCAGCAGTAATAACATGCTACTGAGTACCACATCTCTTTTGTTTTGTGGCAGAAAATAAATAAACACAACAATCGTCACTGCACGCTATGGCATTGCTCTATCATTCAGGTTAAATTATTTTCTTATGATCTGGCAATATCCGACCAATGCATCGCTCATGATAGTCTCGAATTAGATGTCAAGGTTTCCTTCTTATTTCTTGCTAAAAAAAAAAGCTAAGAGTAGAAAATATGAGAGCCTTAACTCAGAACATACTACGATTAGAAACTATGGTTATGGAACATATTTTGTTGTTTTGTCAAATACAACACAAAAATAGGTTCTTGAGATTTAAAAAAAAAAAAGAACAATTTGGCGGATATTAAATGTATCGATAAATGCATAAAAAATGTGAAACCAAAATTGTAAAATTAAATTGAGCCGGTGAGAGTGCAAGTGACATAAGTCATAAAATAAAAAAAAAAGAGTTAAGTCCAAATTTCAAATTCTCTGACATAGTACCATTTATAATGAAAGTAGCTTTTGTCATTAGTACATAAATTTGCCACTAGGAGCAGCACTAGTTTTCTTTTCTTACAGAACATATGCTTTGTCGAGAATGAAAGTGAAGTCACTGTTTGTTGTTGTGTACATACCAGTCAAATATAATTTTGATCATTAATAACTACAAAGTGGGTATTATTTTAATCATTGAAGAAAGGTGAATATGTTGCAAGTGTTATTTGTGAATTTCAATACTTTTTACTTAATCATTACTTTTGGAAACAGAGTGAGTGGATTTTCAAAGTTTATGTTATGTCAACAAGAACTGAATTTAATAATGTTTCTTTTGAAAGTACAATCATTTATAAATAATCATAATGACGCATAAATTAAGTAACAGATTTGAAGCTTTAAGTGATCATGATCACTCCAATTCATCTGAATTTGTTGACGATGTAGAAAGAGATCCTGACCAGCCCAGCCTTAGGCCTAATAATTTAGGAAACGTTCTTAATAATTTTGGAATAAAACACACTTGTGGCGTATTCTTCTAATTCACAAGACGAAGGTGGAAACCTCCAGTCATTTTCCGATGATAAAACAACACAAATTGGCCCTTCAAATAAAAATAAAAGTAGGAAAAGACTTCGAAATCCTTCCCGACATAAACAAACTATAGCGAAGCGAGCCCGACGGACAGCGATATGTGTGAAGAAGGGTAAAATTGTCGAGAGAAAGCATTTCAAGATACTCCCTGTTCCTGTAAAATGAAATGTAATGACATCACACCCGCAGAGCAAAAGTCTTTGTTTGAATCGTTCTGGAAAATAGGAGATTGCAAGAGACAAAATACATTTTTATATTGTTTGATACATAAAAATTCAGAAAGCAAAGAAGTCCAAGAAAGGACGGGACAACTAAGAGACCTTCAAATAAATATTATTTGAAACCAAACAATGGATTATCCGTTATGGTTTGTAAGAAATATTTTTTTAATACGTTCAATGTGTCTGAGGGAAGAGTTTCCCGCGCTTTAAGAAAGAATATGGTGCGTCTCCAGGAGATACTTCACAGGATTAAAAGACACGGAATATGCCACAAGACGACAAAAACTATGTAATGCAGCATATTCAGTCATTCCCTTTATACCAAAGCCATTACACGCGGAAACATAACCCAAATAGGAAATATTTATGCAAATAATTGAACCTACGAATGTACGCACTCTTTATGTTGAAAAGTGTTCTGACGATAAGAGACGTCACTTAAGGAACATTTTTATATATACATATTCAATAATAAATTGAACTTGCATTTCTACATTCCTAATAAAGATTCGCGTAAATGTTGATATTTATAAAATTAAAATAGGTAACTCTGATTTGAGCCAGGAAGATAAGAGAATACTTGAGAGGGATCATGAAATTCACACACACTTGCGCGCCGCTCACGCGCACCAGGTTCGTCAGATTTGTTCGGGGTTTTAAGGTGCGCGCGCCGCGCACATGCAACGCACCACGATCCATTCATTGTCGGTTTTTTAACGAACACTTTGATGGTTCGCTGTTTAGATTTGGACGGGTACTTGAGAGGTTCGTTGTTTTCAACGCGCACCTTATTATTATTTGAGTATGGAGTGGTCAGAGGGAAACATGTTAAAACTTATTGATCTTTATAGAAACAAACAATTATTGTGGGATCTTCAACATAAGGATTATTTTAAAAAATCATTGAAAGGAGCTGCCTGGAGGGAAATAGGAGATAAAATGGATATATCTCCGGATACATGCAGGAAGAAGATAATTACTTTACTTTCTTCCTACCGGCGAGAGAAAAGAAAAATATTGTTGGCACATAACTTAGTATTGTTGGTTTGGCGCTACAAGAAATAGTGAATATCGTCAGGTCAGTGTGCATGTTGATGTCTATCGATTTTTTTTAATGTTATATGTTTTCTTTTTCGTGTGAACTAAACACGTTCATTTCATAATGTTACGTATGAAGTATCACAAAGCAATAGAATATATAAACACATACCAGTAAAAGTAAAGTAAAGTGATCCCACAACAGGCCTCAGGAGGCCCTTGGGGTAGTAGGAGGTTAAGGCTCCCACTTTTTCGAGACAATCGGCACTTTATGTCAGCCGGGTTGTCAGCCCTGCGTGACGGCCGCCTTTACCCCAGAACAAGCGTTTGGTACTCATTTCCGTTAGAGGCTGAGTCGACCCCGGGGCCATACTGCCGCCAGAGGGCTTGGGTCAGTTTAAAAATCCTGACCCCAACAATAAGCGTATTGTGTAAGGTGAAAATAATTGAATATGGAATGACCAAGTGTAGGCCTTTGTCTCTGCAAAATGTCTACTGAAGGTTTGTGGGTTTCCTATGGATCGCAGGAAGTTCGTTGAAATTAATAATTTCGACGAACATAACACGAGCACCCAGCGCGCCGCGCGTGTTCGCGGCGCGTATATGTGTACATACCTTAAGAAAGGCTGAAAAATGATGCTCAAATTTCCAAAATAAATCAAGAAAGTTACGTTTGCAGTATGGATTTGCAAAAAGCTTTACCCTTTCCTGTATTAACAGTTTCAGATGCCTACTACAAAATAAACCTTTGTTGCTACAATTTGGGAGCACATGGTTTTGAAGACGATTCTGGATGTTTTTATGTGTGGAATCGACAATAGCCGGAAGAGACTCACAAGACATTTCTTCGTGTCTACAGAAGCATTAAAAACTTAATGCAAACAATAAAAAACAAACAACTATTTACAGCGATACATGCGGAACATGAATATGTTTGGCATTGATGAGGTATATTCAGACTGATGTCATAGACCGAACAATTTTGGTTCCAGGTCATTCATATTTGCCAAATGATTCAGATATTGGCAGCGTAGAGTCCGCAGCAAAAGAAAAGATCGTATATGTTCCAGAAAACTGCATGCCATCATGGAAAATTGTAGAAATAAAAAAAGATCATAGTAAGTGAAATGAAAAATAATTTTTTTCTACTGCTAATTTAGACAGATATATGAGCAAGAGGAAGAAAAACACTGAAAACAATAACATAAACTGGTTGAAAATTCAATGGATCAGACTACCAAAAGAAAAAAGAAAAGAAAAGCGAAATAATGTACAAAGAAACATTACTAGATGCGGTGAAATTTGATGCCTAAGTACAAAGCCGACTATAAGAAAAGGAAGGCCCGTAGCTTTATAGAATGTGCCATACGAAAAACTTCATCCAACAAAGAGACGTGTTGGGGAGTTCAAAAAGCAAAACATGATTGATCTGTTACCGTTTATTTCCCCGGTTTATCACACGTTTTCCTTGAATCTAAATACCTCCGATGATGTTGAAGGTATTGAACCTTTGCCATCCCATGATGAGATAATCAGTGAACGTAATAATAATAAAGCCAGTAACAGAACACTTTTACAAAACCAAAAAATGAATGTGGTGTATTCAATATGCAAAATGTAACACTATCACACAATACAATACATTGCTTACCCAGATTTAAGTCATTATGAAGGACTTTTCCTTAAGACATCATTAGAGTGAATGTGGCTTAAGTCAAACTCGCCCAATTTCTTGTACGTAATATAAAACATACAGAATCCATATTTGTCGATTAGAGTAACCACTTACTCGTAGACATTTTCCAGTTAACAGTATTGCAATATAGTTTTATTTAATTGTTTAGTAACAATTTTAACAAACTATTATCTCAGTCAAATTTGCCCTAAATTGATTTATGTTACTTTCATTCCCACCGGCTCAATTATAACTCAAAACAACAAATGATTACAGGGGAAAAAGTTATTAATTGAAGAGAAAAACAAATTTTACGCAATAATAAGTAACTTGGATTTAGAACTTTATTTTCTCCATTTGGAATTCGCAAACTTATTGGCTGAAAATTTAACAAAAAACATTTTTTTTTTTTGGAAATTTGAATTACACAATTCGAAACTAATTCATAAACGTTATAATTTGCCTTAAACAAAAACTGAAAAAGTTTGCAATCGAAATTAATCAATCAACAAAACATAAAATTCAAATAACAATAACAATGCAGTTAAACTTTAAAAAATACAAATGACTGAAGAAGAAACCAAATTATTGAATCATGGACTTAAAACTTGCGTTAATTTCTCAAATAAAATAGATTATGTTGCTGACATCAGACCTTAAAGTTGAGGATAAAATTATCATCAGAAAAAAATGTGAAACAGTTTTTTTGAAAATATACATTAAAATAATATAGTCATTATGAATATGAAACTTTGAAAAATATCGACAAAAAAGCAGTAACTCCAAAAGCAGATAAGGGAAATAAAATAGTTATTTTGAATCAGGACGGTTATTTAAACAGAATGAACCTTCTCTTAACCCCTTGCCCCGTCTAAGGCAGTAAAGCGTACCTTACTTGCTTTGCCGCTGCCCCACTTAGCGTACCTCTTTATAAAACAGCTGTATTCCTGTTTGGATACATTTTCTTGAAAAATTGTGGCTTTTTGTCATTCGTTGGCATCTGTGGGGCAACAAGACTTGCTTTATAAATTTTTGTAAAATTCAAACGGTATTTTTTTGTGTGTTTTCAACCCTATTTTTCAAACCATCCATCAGTTTATCTGTAACCATGGCAAGCGAAAGCAAAAGTTCATGTGTTAGTAAAACTACCTCTAATTTATACCCATTATGCAGTGATGACATTGTGGCCGACATATGAAAGTGACAGTTTTGCCGCTTTTTGGATGGGTAGTTTAGTGCAAGATAGTGATACAGAACAAGCGAGTGACAGTGAAGAAGAAATCGCTGGCGTCGACGACAGAGCGCACTGATCATAAAGGGAACAATAATTACTCTTTTAATATAATTGGTCCTCAGAACATAATTTTAAAGAAATGAAATCTTTCTATCATCTACTGGCGTTTTACATAATTTAGAGGCAGGAAGTAACGAAAGGGATTTTTTTTTTCACTATTTATAGACAATCATTTCTACATCCTGGTTTCAGTGGAAACAAGCAAATATGCCGCGAAAATTAAAAAAAAAAAAAAAAAGTGGATCCAAAATGGGTGGAAACATATCCAGAATAAATTAGAGCTTATATAGGGATTTTAATATATATGGGGTTAGGAAATCTTCCAGAAATTAGAGATTTTGTTGATGATTTTTGTGTTTGTTCCATTGTTGGACAAGCAATGACTCTCACGAGATTCGAAAAAAATCACAATTTCTGCATTTGAGTGATGACAAACCGAGGTTAGGGGAAGAAAATTATGACTATTTATTTTTTAGTGCTCCTGGCATTGGACATTATACACTGCTCAAAACAATTAGAGGAACACTTGTAATAAATTGAATAAGTAATTGTTTTTTAAAGCTGTGATGCTGAAAGTTGGACAATACGTAAATTGAATTATTAATTTTATCATTGGATACAAATTTTAAAGATCCATGACCTAAATACAGAGAAATTACCTCAATTAACAAATATAGAGACATTTTTTATTTTGGAAGGCACTGGCCACTTCTAATTGGTAAGCTTCCTGATGTTGCTATAGTGACGAATGTTGATTATTGCCTTGTTTATTGAAGTCTCTGACAAAATGAGGCATTTAAATGAGTTTGAAGTGTATCATGCTCTACATCTTTTACGACAAGGTCAATCTCTGCAGCAAGTGGCTAGAGAGCTTGGGGTTTCTCCTTCCGTGGTGTACAGGTTACGCAACAGGCACAGAGAGACAGGTCAGTATTGTAGAAGACGTGGCCATGGCCGTAAATTTAAAACAAGCCCCCAGGATGAAAGATACGTTGTTCTTTCTTCTGCTCTTCGACAGCGTACAAAAACTGCAAAAGACCTGGAGAATGACCTTCATATGGCTTCCAGAATCCGGGTTTCAGACCAAACCATAAGGAACAGATTAAGGAAAGAGAATATTCGTCCAAAAAGGCCCGTTAAAAACCACGCTTAACAAATGGGCATAAGGCAGCAAGACTTACGTATGCTGAAAACCATTGTGATTGGAACCTGAACCAGTGGGAGTCTGTGCTCTTCTCGGACGAATACAGGTATCGTCTTACACGTTGTGATGGTCGATTGAGGGTGTGGGGACGACCAGGAGAAAGATTTTCTGCAGAGGCTGTACAGGAAATTGATAGATTTGGAGGAGGTTCCATAATAGTGTGGGCCGGGAGTTATGTACAACAATCATACGGGCCTTGTACTTGTTCCCCAGTGACTGAATGCTGTCCGGTATGTCGAGCACGTTCTGGAAGAGCATGTAGTACCTGCTGCCATTGGAGTAGGCCCTGGATTTCTGTTTATACAGGATAATGCCAGGGCACATTCTGCGGCTGTCACCAGGGATTTCCTGAGGAGGAATGAAATTGAGGTAATGGAGTGGCCAGCGGTCAGCCCAGACCTCAACCCTATTGAACACTTGTGGGATCTTCTAGACAGGAAGGTCAGGAACCGACATCAAGCTCCACAAACTCTGCAGCAACTTGGAGATGCTCTGAAGGAGGAATGGGAGAATATCCCGCAAGAGGAATTCCAGAATCTTATTGGGAGCATGCCACGAAGGTGCCAAAGTGTCATCGAATGTCGTGGAGGCCATACACGATACTAACTCTATATAACGAGTGTTTAACTTTGAAAAATAAGCACAAGATTCAATTGCTTACATAGCGGAATTATTTGAAAAGTTAATTGTCAGCGTTATTCATTTGTTTTTACTGACATGAGCAATAAATAAATAAATAAATAACCACAAATAATGTACTTTATTAATTTCATGTTTGTACCTTTATCCAATGAAAAAATATTTGCATATTTCATAGTGTTCCTCTAATTGTTTTGAGCAGTGTATATAAATTTGGCCTATACTATAAACCAGGTGGAGATTTAGAGTTGGACGAGACCATTATAGGTTTCAAGGGACGATTTTCCCTCAAGCAGTATATGCCACGAAACCAACAAAAAGGGGGATAAAAGCTTGGGGCATTGCCGATAGCAAAACGGGATATTTGTTGAAATATAAGATGTATCTCGGTAGGAAAGAAGAAAGAAATTAACTACTTCTTTGGGAACAAGTCGTTCATGGCATGTGTGAAAATGTCATATGTTTGTGGCACCATATTTATTTCGATAATTTTTTTCACTTCAACAAGACATATGAAACTTTCATATAAATAAACAATCTATGGCTGTGGCACAGCTCGCGTAGGAAGAAAAGAACTGGCCACAACAATTTCACAATCCCAAGCAACTAAAGTTGAAAAAGGGGCAATCGGATGCCAGGATGTTACCGATGTGGTGTGGCATGTTAAGAGAGATGTTCTCCTCCTCTCCACTAATTGGGACCCCAGAAATGATGAAAAGGTGAAGAGAACAAGAATAAGTAGAATTACCGTATCCCAAAGCAGTGGTAAATTATATGGCGAACATGGGAGGTGTCGACATTGCTGACCAGAAGCGAGTATACTATGTTGTTGGGCGGCCGACAAAAAAAAAAGGTGGAAATACATTCTAAACTTCGTTCTGAATGTTTCCATTGCGAAGTTTTATCATTTATGATATTGCCAATAGGCCAACCAAAACATCACATGGAAACAAGCAAAATACAAATTCAAATATATTATCATAAAAATCACAAACTAATAAAAATTTCGCCCGAAGAGGGCAATATGTAAGTCCGTAAAACAGGGAGATCAGGACATGTCCTGTATCTCATTACAGACATTATTATTATTATTATTATTATTATTATTATTATTATTATTATAAACAACTTACAGGGGATTTTACATCGCGAAAACGCGCGGGTTCTAAATGAAATTTGCCACGTGCCGTTATTATGCCTCAATCGATTCATTGTCAAGAAAAATTAAATGGTCGCGTGAAAATATGTGTGCAGTGAGTGGCGAAGAAAAGAAAATCTCCATCAGGACGAGGAATACAGACTGCTTACAAGTGCAAGCAATGGGATGTAGCCTAGCACTTTGTAGAATTGGATGCTTAAAGGTGTATCACGATGAAAGAAGTGTACAAATTCAAAATTAGTGATAATACAAACAGTTTAATTTTTAATTTAGGAATAATAATATTGTTAGTACGCAGGCAACATTTACACGACAACTGAACGCTGGTTACTAACCATGGAAGAAACACCCCGAACATCTGGTAAACATAAGTAGCCCACACTAGAAAATAACGTAAGGATGGGGTACGCGTTACCAGTATGTTAAATCATGAGGGATTGTACTATAACTCACCCTACATTAGCCGCTGTACGCGTGTGCTAGTACCTTCATGAATTTTCACAGCTATGATGAATCGATCCAAGTCGTTAAACTGATTTAATGGAATGGATCTGTTCATAATATTTTATCGCATATTAAAGGAGACAAGTTTATATTGAAAACAGGAAACATTAATTTGACGATTAAACAAAGCATTCGATTCAGATAAAAAACATACACTCATAATTTTATGCACTGAATAATATATTATCAAAAGCATCATATGTTAATTAATTCATTTCAGGCATAACAGGAGGGACGCCGCAGTCACGTTCTTCAATATTATATCCCAGCACGTGGAGGTCACTAGCACAATCCATACAGATGCCTGGAGGTGTTATCAGGGATTAATGGCTGGCGGGATTGCTGCAGATCTAACAGTAAACCATTCCATCCATTTAGTGGACCCCGTGACAAATTGTCACAGGAATCAAATTGAATCTCGCTGAAGGTCTCTATACGGCATCCTCTGACCTGGGGGGTGGGTGTACAACGCAGGGACATGGGTATTCATATCTGTGAATTTATTTGGCACGAAGACTGTAAGAATAGAAAAGCAGACCCCTTTCAGGAATTAATTAACGACATCCGCGAAACATATCGAGTTGCGTAAGAAAAATACGAGTATATACGGTATAAAGTGTAAATAGTTAACAGTAAACAGTAATTTAGTGTGTAAAAAATAATTTAGTGAAATATATTGCGTAAAAAAGTAAATATGTACTGTAAATAGTGAATCGCCGCCATATTGAAAATAAATGTGAACAACAATAGTTCATTTTATGAACTTCAAGCATCGTTGTCCAGTTCAAAGGAAGAGAATTTTATGTTGTTCATACAACATTTCTTGGTAATTACCATTAAATCTTGTAACATGAGTTACTGGCATTATCTCTAAAACACAGACTATTGGTAATGCATTTATAGGTGCCACTATACAGGGTGGACCGCTCGAATGGACCTAATTTCAATTGCTTGTTACTGGCAAACGGTTGAAGATAGAAACTTAAAACAACGTTCATAGTACAGAAAAACTCACCAAGTTTCGAATCCTGTCGGTAGATGGCACAAAGATACGTTTCTCGTTCTTAGATTTAATTGTTTGTGAAAATGGCGACTCCGCAGATGAAAGCGCAAGCTGTTTTGTGGTATGCGGAGTTTAAATCAATCATTAGAGTTCAAAGGGAGTTCCGGCGTGTGTTTAACCGTGATGCTCCAACTGCTAGAAGCATAAAGAAGTGGCGTGATGCATTATTAGCTACAGGATCTGTGTTGAAGAAGCATGGTGGTGGTCGCAGAGCATCCGATGAAATGGTAGCAAATGTTCAAGCCGCATTTGAGCGAAGCCCCCGGAAGTCATTAAGAAGAGCTTCGCGGGAACTTCAAATACCAAAATCGACATTACAACGGATTGTCCACAAACGCCTCAAACTGCACGCATATAAAGTGCAGTTAGTGCAACGTCTGGAGCCGAATGACATGCCGAAACGAGTGGAATTCGCCAATACGATGCTGGACCGTCTCGGCGCTGATCCTGACTTCATGACCAAGATTTTCTTCTCGGACGAAGCCACTTTCCATTTGTCAGGCAAGGTAAACCGGCATAATGTGCGGATCTGGGGATCGGAGAATCCTCACGCTATTCAAGAGCATGTTCGTGATAGTCCGAAGATGAATGTTTGGTGCAGTTTGTCACATAATAAGGTCATTGGACCGTTTTTCTTCGCCGAGAAAACTGTTCGTGGTACCACATATCTTGACATGCTGGAGCAGTTCTTCTTTCCACAAATTGAACAACTGCAGCCTAACATCGTTTTCCAGCAAGATGGTGCTCCTCCCCACTGGTCCAATGAAGTTCGTACGACTTTGGACAACATTTTCCCTGGCCGTTGGATTGGTAGGGGAGGACCAATCGCGTGGCCCCCGAGATCTCCCGATTTAACACCACTGGATTTCTTTCTCTGGGGCTATGTCAAAGATAAAGTTTACACCACCCCAGTCAAAGACCTTCGTGATCTTCGTGAGCGCATCATAGAGGCTATTGAGAACATTCCAGAAGACATACTCCAACGTACTTGGCAAGAAATTGTTCATCGCTTTGATATCGTCACAGTGACTGCTGGGGCTCATATAGAGATGTGGTGATCTGGATATCAAAACTTGGTGAGTTTTTCTGTAATATGAACGTTGTTTTAAGTTTCTATCTTCAACCGTTTGCCAGTAACAAGCAATTGAAATTAGGTCCATTCGAGCGGTCCACCCTGTATATAAAAAATATTTCCAAACAATTAATATAACATTTCATATATTGGCTAACATGTAGCACGACTATTGGTAATGCATTTATAGGTGCCACTATATATAAAAAATATTTCCAAACAATTAATATAACATTTCATATATTGGCTAACATGTAGCACGTTTAGAAATTAAGACCCATGTTAAAATAGAACACATTAACTAACAGTAGACGATTCATGAATTTATTTTATTATTTTCAATTTTTTTTTGCATATACCTCTCACAGCAGCAGAAGCAATAATTGCCAAAAAAAAGTAACCACAAGAAAATGTGCATGGAAAGGAGGGCTAGGGTAAAGCAAAGAGGAGCTACATGTAGAAGACTTAAACAAGAAAGAGATCATACTACTCCTAAATAATCTATATAACAGCACACGCCAGTTCGAGTTTAGAGAGAGCTGCAGCAAGAGCAGGACGAACACTGCCTAAATCACCAAGAAATAAATGTGCAGTTATTAAAAAATTATATCATGACAATATTGAAAACGGTGGTAGGTCTATTGCGTCTGCTCTCAACCTCACCATTTAAAAGCTATGACTGAATTTTAAGGGAGGACATAAGTCGGCAAGCCCAAGGTAGAAAATTATTTATCTGTTAAAAATATCCCAAGAGGAAAACTTAAACTTTAAATTCGACATCTATGTTTCCACTGATGGAAGCACATGCATTGTTATGCAATGGGAATGGTCCAGTGATTGGAAAGAGCAAGTTTGCTTACTACTAATGTTAAGTAGTAAACTTCCTCATAATGTGCGCGCTTCTATAGATATCATGAAAATTTGATTAATGCGATAACTACTTCTCATAAATCCAATATTGTCACCACATTTGGGTCCAATGTGTACAATGTTACCAATGGGATTATGTCGTGCCCTATGACATGTCAAGAATTTTGGACCAGACATTAATGAGTTTAGGAAATCTAGACCACTAGTCTATATGTACGACTTGCTATTAGTCTCTACTACAGCCCAAACACACGCGGAACAAATTTCGAAGGTGTTGAAAAGTGTTAACAAATGCTAAATTAGGGTAAATTCGGGTTAAATGTGAATTTGCCCAACGAGAGACAAAATATTAGAGGGTGTAGTTAGGGAATTATGAGTTTAGCCCGATCCTGCTAAAGTAAAAAGTATAGAAACATTTCCCGTCGCAAAAACCCCCACTGACGTCGCTTGTTAATTGGAATTTATTGATCCTTCATTTCTAAATTTTTGCAATATAGCGCCCATGTCACTATTCTGACTAGGAAAAATGCTAAATTTAAATGAACTTCGGACCACCAACACGCGTTTGATAATTTAACCCTCTTAGAACCAGCCCTGAGGGTGGGTCCTACACATTTAAATTCCACGACGGCTCCTCGTGATCAGGTAGAAAGTCCAAACAGTTCCACCACGACCCATACTCATTATTGTGTAAATTTTCGGTTCACCATCTGTAAAATTTGTTGCTGACTTATATAAAGTATATATGCTATCGTAGTTTATTGTGTAGTTAATTTCAGTTATTTATAGAACAGAATGGTTGTGGGCATTTTCTACGGTTTATTTCTCAAACTTCTTAGAATTCGTCGGGAAGCAGCCGTCGAGGAAGGAAGTCTCTCCAGCGCAGCGGAACGAGCAAGAGTGCTCCAGCCCTGCGAGAATCTGCCTCGCAGCTGACTTCTCTTCCAGCATCCAGCTGGAAGACCGCCCAGCCCCCGCGGCCATAGGACAGCATCCAGCAAGCAGCGCAGCGCGTACAAATTGCCTGTGAATAACAGGTCCCTGAGCTAAACCGTCTGACGGGCTTTCCTTCAGGTGAAAGCTCTACCAATCTACTGACTCTACCATAACATAACCCACCTCGAGCCCCCACGTGGGGTCCCATCGGCCTCAGGCCTCTTGCTATCCCGACAGCTAGGACACAGCATCCATCCCTACCTTTTACCAGGAATTCCTAAACCAAACAGTACAGAGCCTTCCATCAGGGGTTACCGTCTATGATAGAGTTAACGCCCTCCCCAATAGCGCGTAGGACGCGGCTCAGATTAATCAAATCACTCTGGCGGAACCTAAATCCATGGAAGGTGCCATGGCTTCAATCAAAATAACTAAACTGATAGCAGCGGCTATCACCAGTCCAAAAAGTCCTCTCGATCCGCCCCGCCCCTCCGACGGCGGAGAGTCAGGTGACCAAGGATCAGCGCGTAAGCGTAAATACTAAAAGACCTCCGACGTTGCTAATACGCCAAGAATCCTCGTCGCTGTTGGCAACTGTGAACGCGGAGTTAAAAAAAAACTGGATTTAATGCATTCACTTGCATTTCCACTCCATCTGGCATAAGGGTGAGACTGGAGTCAATAAATACAAGCAGCTGCTTGCCCAACATGCAATCCCGCACATGAGCGACGAGGAACAAAGTAAAAACGATCGCCAACGACGCCAATCGAAATCAAAGGCATCGACCGAAGTGTGGAACCATCCACAGTCCAGGATGATCTCGGTTTCAAGGTCATTAAGGTGGTCGATGACATCTGGTAAGACCAAAAACCCGATGCCAATGTTTCTGGCAACCTTGGCGGATGGATAAAAAGCCAACCAGGCACTAAAGATAAAAAAGCCGTGCTTTTTTAAAGTAAAAATCGAGCCCTTCCGCCGATTGAAAACACAAAATAGCACCACCCAGTCCCGAACTAAGGAACAGGCAGCCTCGCCTGCTTCGGAAAAAAACAAGTGTATCAGAAGAGCCAGCTGCTCCAGTATCACTGCCCATCCTCCCCCCTCCCGACCCCAGTGCCCTAATAATAGAAGACCAATCAACTTCCAGAAACACTGGAGTTCAAAAATGCACACAAACTGAAATAAAACTCACAAACAAGAAAAATAAAAATATTCTAACTCATAAATCGCAAATGTTCAGTGATCTAATAGATAAATGTACGATCAACAGCATTACTCTCCCGACGAAATAGTGGTATTTATTCCGCTTAACAGAAGCGAAAATAAATACAAACTTCGGACGGAAAGACACACCGACCAATTTCTAAGATAAATCAAATAGTGGTTTCGCCGGTCCACCTTAAATAACCGAAGAAGCTGATTTTTCGATATAATTTTATTAACTTTAAGCCACTCTGCTAGGGTTTTCGGTGGGATTCCCTAGCGATAAGACAAATGTCGGAGTGGTTCCCTACACTCCCCAGTAAATTATCATCCCCAATCTAAATTTAAATAATGCATTTTTTCTTCATTTCTTAATAAATTTCTAAATTCTCCATAATCAGCCGATCTGAAAAGGGCCTTTTCATTCTAGTTACTCCACAGAGCGACTTCTCCTGGGATATCGAGCATCATCCTAACATGAAAAATTAACTAAAAATTATCTAAACTTAATCTGACCAATCCTCTAAGCGCGGCTTGCGAATGGAGCTCCAACAACCAAGACGACGCACTTTTGAATCAATGTTCATCAGACGCGCCCTCAGGAAAACTACAACTAACATCAGAGCACTGATCCCTCCAGTGAAAATGCTAGGAAACTTTGTACGCCGTCGTATTGTAAAACAAGAATAATCAACCTCCTATATTTAGCCACGGACAAAGAAGGCATACAAAGTAAGAGCCTATATTATCAGGGACATTACAGTGTCCCATACTTAGTCGCCATCAGACTTCATAGTTGTAAATTTAACTTTCTTGTGCGTGTATGTCCGCAAATAGGAGAAAACGTATTGCTGTTGAAAAAGTAAGTGAAGTAGTGAACGAAAAGTCGTGTGACAGTGATTGTAGTATATTATCATGAAACGATGCATAATATACAATGACAATATAACAGTGCGTGCTACTGATTGCAGTGACAGTGAATCTGAAGAATCAGATTCAGAAATTATAGTAGTGCTCATAAACGTAAGAAAATTACACATCAATAGTGCTAGTACGTCGAATTGTGTAACAAATGATGTAACTGCCACAACCGATTGGCAATGGACTCCTATTGAGAACAACCCCACAATTTGGAAGTATACTGAAACTTGTGAAGTAAGTGACATTGTCATGAAAAATATGGAGATAAAATTTCTATTTATGGAGTTTTTAACCAGTTTTTAGACAGCCCTAATAGGTTTTTTGTGAAACAAGTAGGAAGACTAATAAATATGCACATCGGTGTTTCGGCACTCCCAGTTACGAAAGGAAATTATATGAAAAGTGGGTAGATACAACCCCCGATGAAGTGAAGGCCTATTTTGCGCTATGTATCCTAATGAGTCAAGTTAGCAAACCTAAAATAAAATGGTACTGGAGCAAACGAGCAGTTTTAGAAACGCCCAATTGAGCAAAACTATGTCCTTCACAAGATTCTTCCTTATTTCGAGGTTTCTTCACTTAAATGGTATTGAATCCATAATTAGAGCTAACAGAATTTACAAAATTACACCCATGGTAGAATATTTAAATACACAATTTCTGTCCTTGTACGTTCTAAGGGAAGATATTTCACTCTACAAATCTCTTATGTTCAATTCAACCCCTGTAAACGGGCACGAATTGGAATAAAATATTACAAATTGTGCGAGTCTTCCTCGGATATTGCGGAAGAAGACATGTGCAGTCAAAACAGAAGAAAAGATGACTAAGGATTGGAGCCTGGAATGTGACAACTCTTTAGCAAGCCGGGAAGCTGGAACATTTGAAGGAAGAAATGAGCAGAATCAGAGTGGATGTGATGGAAATATCATAAATGAGGTGGGAACAAAGTGATCAATTAGTGAGTGATAAATATAGAATATTGTAGATTCAAAATATACACAGGACAAGATGCACAAGATAAATGAAATTTTACTGTAATTGGGAGTGTAGTCCAGGAGTTAGCAAATCCGTTTCTAGAAAAGAGCTACACTTTATACATAGACAACTGGTATTACTCCCCTAATTTGTTTTCAGACTCAATAGACGAAAGACAAATGTATTTGAGAGAGAGTAAGATGTAACATATGACTAAGCATTCAGTAAACATAAAATTGAAAAAAAAAAAAAAAAAGGCGAGGTACCTACACGATCTAGTCGGGGAGTTCTAGTATTGAAGTGCAAATATAAGAAAGACGTTTATTTCTTATATCCAAACAGAAAAACGTCGAAATGACTGACCGGTAAGGAGCAAAGGAAGAAAAACGACGGAGAACAAGAAGTCGTAAAGCCTAAATTTATTCTAGAATAAAATGAAGGTACAGGAGGAGTCGATCGATATGACCAGGTTCTGGCTTGTTTTCCAATAATGAGGAGAAAATTGGCTTTTACATTATTGACATTGCCCTATTCAATTCTTATGTTATATACAAGAAGTTGAAGAAGGGCAATAATGACAAATACAATTATGTGGTCGTATTTTGTTTCCGTATTTGATCTGAGGCATGACGGGAGAAGAACAAGAGGAATACCAGCCAAGATAAGGAAAGACAGTGAATGCACATCCAATACGTCTTCCTCCGAGGAGTGATTTAGGGAATAAAATAGGATGAAAATCCTACAAATTATGATTAAGAACAAGTAATTATGTCATTATCGTGCTGACCTGGCGGAACAAATCCTACTAAATGTAACATTGCCGGAATATGGTACACGAGGCCTCCAATCCCATGGTGACATCCCAACAAGACTTCATGCCAAGACATGGGCACATTTTCCACGGTATATACTGCAACAAAGAAGGAAAATCCCACCACAACCTGCAGAGTGTGTGCCAGTAATAAGAAGAGGACCGAAACAACATGGGAATGTGAGAAATGTGTGGTTGCTCTGCATGTTCCGGATGTATCACACCCTTCAGAAATACTAGGTGAGTTTCGTCCAGTTCTTATCTACAGTATTTTATAATTCACATGTCGATATCTAACTAAGATAACACATTCATAGAACATCCTGGACCAAATCTCGCGCTTCCTCCTGATTCCCCTCCAATATCTTATTTCAATCTGTTTTTCACAACTACGTTACTGCAGTTGCTGGTAACAAAGACAAATCGACATGCTGATCAAGACATGTATGAAAAATTATTCCCGGCTAGTTCAAGAGTGAAAACCTAGAAACGAACTAACGTTGAAAAAATGAGGACATTCGTTGCAGTAATTTTAAATATGGGCATAATACAAAAACGTACCATTGTGTCATTATAACATAAAACCTAATTTCTGTACTCCTTGGTTTGGAGACATGCTTTCGAGAAATAGGTTTGCATTACTCCTAACATTTTTCATGTAACTAACAAAAAAATTGTCTCCTCCTGACTCTCCTTCCCATGATCCATGTGCTCATGTGTCGTTTCCATTCGCTAAATAAACTTGGCGATCCAACCCTTCCGTTGCTAGACGGGATTACTCTCATGCATGCGATTTACAAGTAATTTTGCATCTTAGAGAAAACAATGTGGTGATCGTGTGTCTACCTTCTCACAGCTCACATAAACAGCCTCTTGATGTAGAATTTTACTGAAACGTACAACGGACAAGAGATTAGAAAATGGCTAGTGAATCACAACAATCTTGCCATTCACTATCAAATGGCTCAGCTTTATGGAAATACCTATGCCAAAGCGGCCACCGTCAAAACAGCAATCAATGACTTTAAAAGTGACAGGAATTTATCTATTTGATATGGAAGGATTCCATGACTGATTTTCCAAAAGTTGCGGATGTTGCTCCATCAAAAACCGGCATAGTTGGTGTTCTTGATATAAGACCCATTACTTCGGATCTACTCAGACACCGAGTAGCCGTGGTCCAAAGCCAGGAAGTGGTGTAGTGTTCCCCTTACAAAACAAGGACTAGAAACGAAGAAATAAATGCATATTTGCGAGCACGATAAGTCAAGTTCAAATGCACCTAAAAGAAGCGCAAGATGATGTCTCTGGGAGACAAGTAAAACATCAAAATCAAGAAGAGACCCAGATGATATGACTTATACATATGATGAAGATAAAGACGAACTGTCCGAAATAAGTGATGATGAGCTCATTTCTACTCATGACACCGCTGACGATGATTCTCAATGTATCTACTGCAGTAGATTCAGGTAAACAAGTAAAACTGACTGGATTCAGCGCCAGAAATGCAGAAACTGGTCATATGTAACCTGTACTGGAAACCCGGATAAATATTTAATTTGTGTGAAATGAAAAATTATTTTGTGCTCAAATTAAAAACTGGAACACCGAGGGAACCTCATGTATTGTTGCGGTTTGTTATATTTTTTATTTTGAAAATTAAAATATTAATGTCAATGAAAATCTTTATTGATATGTATTTTTATTGTTACATGTTTCTGTTTATGAAAAACCTTGGATTTCTTATGACATGAAGATAAATATACTATTATTCGATAATAGAAAACATGAGCCCAAATGGAATAGTATTTCATACGGTACAAGGAATAGTGTGAGCCCAAAATGGAATATTACGAGTGACTTTTAAATGTTTAATTTAATAAAAGTAATGAAATAACTACATAAATTCCGAACAGTTTGTGAACTACTAATCAATAACATAGAACATTTGCCACTCGGAAATAATTCATATTTGTGACGTAATTAAAGAGAATTGAAAAGTGTTCCATAACAGGGAACCATATTATAACAATAATAATAACAATAATCTCTTCATTTTAACTTGAAACAAATATAATAAATGAACACAATGTTCCAGTAAAGTTTATTTTCCTCCGACATTTAACTCTGACAGAAGTAGCTGGAAATCAGTTGTGATTTAATCCCACGTTAGTCAGAAACCCTTAGGCATACAAACTCCGAGGATCTTTCATTCACTTCACCTCCAATTTCAAGTAGGCACATCACCATATTTTGCCACAAATTATACCACTTGACCAGTCAGTCGCTTGTACCAACGGTGAAAGGAGACACTTTCCCCATCTTCACCACTGCATTAACTAAGAATCGTGTGCCTTGGAATAAAACCAAAGGAAAAGTGAAGAGTGATCGCGTTGCAGTACATTCAACTCCGTGTAATTCTAACCTAAACACTTATGCAACACATTCAACCAATTCTTCTGAGAACAAACCGAAAAGTTCTCGAAATAAGTTAGAACAAATAGATGAAGGTAAAGGAAAAGTGTCGCGTTGCAGTACATTCAACTCCGTGAAATTCTAACTTTCCACCAATTCTTCTGAGAACAAACTGAAAAGTTCTCGAAATAAGTTAGAGCAAATAGATGAAGGTACTGACATTCACATTCATTGTTCGAGAGCTCGTCTTCTTAAGAGGTTGCCTTGGGCAGGTACCACTACATTAACTAAGAATCGTGTGCCTTGGAATAAAACCAAAGGAAAAGCGAAGAGTGATCGCGTTGCAGTACATTCAACTCCGTGTAATTCTAACCTAAACACTTATGCAACACTTTCCACCAATTCTTCCGAGAACAAACCGAAAAGTTCTCGAAATAAGTTAGAACAAATAGATGAAGGTAAAGGAATAGTGTCGCGTTGCAGTACATTCAACTCCGTGTAATTCTAACATAAACACTTATGCAACACTTTCCACCAATTCTTCTGAGAACAAACTGAAAAGTTCTCGAAATAAGTTACAGCAAATAGATGAAGGTACTGACATTCACATTCATTGTTCGAGAGCTCGTCTTCTTACGAGGTTGCCTTGGGCAGATACCACTACATTAGCTAAGAATCGTGTGCCTTGGAATAAAAGCAAAGGAAAAGTGAAGAGTGATCGCGTTGCAGTACACTCAAATCCGTGTAATTCTAACCTAAACACTTATGCAACACTTTCCACCAATTCTTCTGAGAACAAACTGAAAAGTTCTCGAAATAAGTTAGAACAAATAGATGAAGGTACTGACATTCACATTCATTGTTCGAGAGCTCGTCTTCTGAAGAGGTTGCCTTGGGCAGGTACCACTACATTAACTAAGAATCGTGTGCCTTGGAATAAAAGCAAAGGAAAAGTGAAGAGTGATCGCGTTGCAGTACATTCAACTCCGTGTAATTCTAACCTAAACACTTATGCAACACTTTCCACCATTTCTTCTGAGAACAAACTGAAAAGTTTTCGAAATAAGTTAGAGCAAATAGATGAAGGTAAGGAAAAGTGTCGCGTTGCAGTACATTCAACTCCGTGTAATTCTAACCTAAACACTTATGCAACACTTTCCACCAATTCTTCTGAGAACAAACTGAAAAGTTTTCGAAATAAGTTAGAGCAAATAGATGAAGGTAAGGAAAAGTGTCGCGTTGCAGTACATTCAACTCGTGTAATTCTAACCTAAACACTTATGCAACACTTTCCACCAATTCTTCTGAGAACAAACTGAAAAGTTATCGAAATAAGTTAGAGCAAATAGATGAAGGTAAGGAAAAGTGTCGCGTTGCAGTACATTCAACTCGTGTAATTCTAACCTAAACACTTATGCAACACTTTCCACCAATTCTTCTGAGAACAAACTGAAAAGTTTTCGAAATAAGTTAGAGCAAATAGATGAAGGTAAGGAAAAGTGTCGCGTTGCAGTACATTCAACTCCGTGTAATTCTAACCTAAACACTTATGCAACACTTTCCACCAATTCTTCTGAGAACAAACTGAAAAGTTTTCGAAATAAGTTAGAGCAAATAGATGAAGGTAAGGAAAAGTGTCGCGTTGCAGTACATTCAACTCGTGTAATTCTAACCTAAACACTTATGCAACACTTTCCACCAATTCTTCTGAGAACAAACTGAAAAGTTTTCGAAATAAGTTAGAGCAAATAGATGAAGGTAAGGAAAAGTGTCGCGTTGCAGTACATTCAACTCGTGTAATTCTAACCTAAACACTTATGCAACACTTTCCACCAATTCTTCTGAGAACAAACTGAAAAGTTTTCGAAATAAGTTAGAGCAAATAGATGAAGGTAAGGAAAAGTGTCGCGTTGCAGTACATTCAACTCCGTGTAATTCTAACCTAAACACTTATGCAACACTTTCCACCAATTCTTCTGAGAACAAACTGAAAAGTTTTCGAAATAAGTTAGAGCAAATAGATGAAGGTAAGGAAAAGTATCGCGTTGCAGTACATTCAACTCCGTGTAATTCTAACCTAAACACTTATGCAACACTTTCCACCACCAATTCTTCTGAGAACAAACTGAAAAGTTTTCGAAATAAGTTAGAGCAAATAGATGAAGGTAAGGAAAAGTGTCGCGTTGCAGTACATTCAATTCCGTGTAATTCTAACCTAAACACTTATGCAACACTTTCCACCAATTCTTCTGAGAACAAACTGAAAAGTTTTCGAAATAAGTTAGAGCAAATAGATGAAGGTAAGGAAAAGTGTCGCGTTGCAGTACATTCAACTCCGCGTAATTCTAACCTAAACACTTATGCAACACTTTCCACCAATTCTTCTGCGAACAAACTGAAAAGTTATCGAAATAAGTTAGAGCAAATAGATGAAGATACTGACATTCACATTAATTGTTCGAGAGCTCGTCTTCTGAAGAGGTTGTCTTGTTGGGCAGGTACAACAATCGACGGTTAAGTGCAACTGGATTAGATCTTCGTACATCGGCAGTATGTCTAATTGCGATTGTGGACGGGGTAATATTTCCAACATTGCCTGGCAGCAGATTACCCAATTTGAAGCTGATTGGTCGCCGGATACACGAGTTGCTACACCTACATATAACAGCTAGCATCTGATTGGACACCTAACAAAAGTCATCTTGAGCCAACAACAATAATCGTGTTGGGCATTCTGATATGTTACCGAGAGAGCTTAAGCTCACTCTGGCTGCTGGGTATCGGGCCTTAACGAGGAAACCTGTTATTCTTGCGACGGAGCCTGCCTGCCTGCGGACTACAGCTGCACCTGAGCAATTGTTCAAGATCGCCACGACAGCGTGGCAAACTCGCGAATAGTTGTAAAATCCCCTCACCCTTATCCCGTCGCTACATTTTCACGCTTCCCGTCAAGCCCCAAGCCTTATCCGATCCCGGGATAAGGACAGGGCAACTCCGGCCCCGTCTTCCGCCATCTTATATGGCAAAAAACGGACCTAAACCTGAGAACTTGGGCACGTATTATAAAAATAACACTCCAATGGCCACCTCAGACGATAATTTCATTGTCCCTAAAAACACTGCCAAGTCTTCCCAAGTGGAAGATAATTACCAGCCAATCCCCACTAATAATAGCTTTGAAATTCTAAACCAAACACCAGCAGAAAATAAAAACGAAAACACTGAAAATAACACAAACACTAACACAACTCCAAAGAAACCACCCCCTATAATATCTGAAATTAAAGATGTTAAAGCCGAACTCTTCCCTCTAATAACTGGATCGCACTTCAAATCAGTAAATATGAAGTATAATAATCAGACACTGAAAATAACTACAACAAATGAAGCATACCAACACGTAATACACAGACTCAATACCACACTTATGCCTATGGAACAGAACCCACTTACAAAGTAACAATGCCTACTGACATCACTGCCACTGAAGTCATGGGGGAAATCCAACAAAAAGAAGAAAACTTTCTAATTCTAAACGTCAGACAACTAGAAAAAACCACATACAATAATGGTGAAAGATACAAATCCCCTTTGGCTATCTGGATCCTAACATTTCAAAAAGTACCAGACATCGAAATAAAACTTAGACAACTCACGTCCCCCTTTCACATCTCTGTTAAACTAGAAACTTAAAAGGCAATAACAGGAGCAATCCAATGCTACAGATGCCAAAACTTTGGACATATTGCTACCAACTGCACTAGAAACATTAAATGCGTCAAATGCTCAGGTCCACATAAAGTCCAAAATTGCACAATTAATGGCAATAAATGCGTAAACTGTAAAGGAAACCACGCTGCTAGTTATAGGGAATGTCCTGAGTACAAATAATACTTAAGCAGACCACGGAACAACACACAAATATCCAACGCAAGCAACGAATTTCCAGCACTAAGACCAATCATCCCATCCACTCCAGCTCCATGGGCTAGACCACAACCTTCAGCTCCACCAGCACCTTCCACAACTCCCCTCCTCCTCCCCCTCCCATTCCTACCAAATCTCCAGCCACTACACTCAATAACGACACAATAAACACACTAATAGAATTAATAAAGAAAATACCTGAAAATCCAGCCATATTAAACACTATAATGTCACTTCTAAACACTCTTACAAACCACAAGCCTTAGATCAAATGACTCTATAAACTCAGTACTACTACAATGGACTGCCAATGAAAGACTGGAATTCGCCTTACTACTGCAAAAACTTAATATTGACATAGCAATCATTTTAGAAACAAAACTTTCAGATCAGATTATTTGGCGAATTCCCAACTATGACATTTACAAAAACCAAGGACCCAGAAATCACGGAGCAACGGCGGTGGCAGTTAAGTCAACCATCCTGCATTCTCCAATCACCATACAAGGTCTCACTGACATCCAACTAACTGCCATTCAACTGTACTGCAATCACACTACTACCACTCTTTTCATCCCTCCACGACTTAACCTACAACTACAAGAACTAGACTCACTCACTAGGCACTCTGACAACTTCATTTTTGCTGGAGATTGCAATGCAAAAAATATTGCTTGGACGTGATTGGTCCGGATCAGCCTACTCATTATCGCTTACCAGATGTACTAGACACCCGTCTATACACCAACAACACTTTGAAAATACAAACTACAGACAACAATACTTATGCACAAGTCATAGACTAAAATCTAACTATTTCAAATACTACACACACGCAAACGGAGAAAATCCAGCACTAAAAGTCACTCTTAAAGGCTTGCCTACAGAATTTCCCACAAGTGACATACTTACATATCTACAAAATCATGATTATCCAATAATTGCTATTAGACAACTCACTAAACATAACTTTCAATGTGGAAACAGAGTTAAAACTCCCCTGCCGGTCTGGATTCTGACCTTCAAAAGAACAGAACATCTCAACGATAAACTTGACCAACTCAGTCACATAAGTTACATTAAAATACGATTGGAAAAATACGTGGGACTATCTGGAGTTACACAATGCTACAGATGCCAGGGCTTTGGGCATATAGCTCAGTTCTGTAATAGAACTGACAGATGTGTCCGATGCTCTGGTATGCATAGACTGTCAGCTTGCACAAACAACACAATAAAATGCACAAATTGTAAAGGAGAACACACTGCAAGCTTCAGAGACTGCCCGGTATACAAAAAAACACATAGCTAGGCCACAACAATCTTCAACAGTAAGACCACAACAACCATTAAAAGCACCTGCACCTCAGCAAGTTATATATAGAACATCATGACCATTATCAGACAATTTAAGACCTACTGTCATCAGCAGATCCACTCAAAACACAACAGAAAGTCCTAATATAGACAGAATAAATTTCCCCCCACTAACTAGAAATAACACCATAGCAGATGCAGTGAGAAACTCAAGCAATAATAATAATTCAATAGAAGCTTTAATTTCACTAATTAAAAAAGTGTTAGAAAATCCACAGTTACTTAACACCATAATTTCTCTCCTCACTGCACTAACCCAAGATGGACCTTAAACCTAATAATATAATAAAACCATTGCTATTCTTAGAATGGAATGCCAACGGAATAAGAAACGAAGCACTAGAATTTACTAACTTACTAACTAGACTGAACATAGACGTTGCCTTAATTTCAGAGACGAAACTAAAGAAACATATCACTTGGAGAATACCTAACTACGACATATATAGAACTGACAATTACAACGGACAAGGCGGCACAGCAGTAGTAGTTAAATCTACTATACAACATTCTCCAACAACTATTCACGGACTGACTAATATACAAATTACAGCAATAGACATATACTCATTGAACAGGACAACTACTATTGGAGCTATATACATACCGCCAGGAAACTCCTTAACTACTAGAGAACTAGATACACTAACTAAACATAACTTTATATTTGGAGGAGACTTTAATGCAAAAAGCCCAACATGGAACTCACGACTTACAAATGCAAAAGGCAGAACATTATTACAACATTCACGCGACAACTATTATCAAGTACAGGACCTTTACAGCCAACTATCAGGGACATAGACCGGACGTATAGATATTTTTATCACAAAACCAAGACCTATCATAAACTATATTGACGTTCTTGATGAATTAAATTCTGACAACAGCCCAGTAATCATGGAAATTAACATACATCCCATAAGATCTGAGACTAGAAATTACATTACTATAACAACAAACTGGGCTTCATTCCGACAAAAACTGAACGACAGTCTAACTCCAAATATTACGATAAACACTACAGAAGAATAAATTAGACTTAGTCACTAAAACCTTTCAAGATACGCTCCTACAAACTTACAACAACTGTACTACTACTAGACTGACAAGAAAACAAGACACACATAACATCCCTGGACTAACTGCACTATTACAACAGAAAAGACAAATCAGAAGACAATGGCAACGTCTAAGAACACAAGAAGACAAACATCAACTAAATTTAATCTCTAAAAGAATAAAATTACATATACAGAACCATAAAATTGAACAATTAAATAAAGAATTAATGACTGCGGTTGAGACAGACACAACATGGAAAATAAATAACAATTTCACACACAGACACACGACTAGAAACAGACCCATACATGGTAGAAACGGACTACTATATCACGATCTAGACAAAGCAAATGCATGCGCAGAGACTTTAGAAAACCAATTCAGATCAAAGACAAGGAACAACAATCAGGAACAGTTTCAAGCAAAAATTAGAAGACAAACAAGAACTTATTTAAACGCACCCACGACATTTCATATACCAATTGCGACTACTAACGAAATTAAGAAGATTATCAACTCTTTAGACAATAATAAAGCCCCAGGACAAGACAGACTAACTACAATCTCATTCAAACAAATTCCAAGGATAGGCTTAGTACATATGACTAAAATTCTAAATACCGCACTAAAATTACAATACTTCCCAGCTCCTTTCAAACAAGCTCACATCACTACAATTCTCAAATCCGGAATAAATCCCACATTCTCTCAAAACTACAGACCAATTAGTTTACTTGACCACGTAGGCAAAATATTAGAAAGACTAATACTTAAGAGACTAAAACCATACGTAACTCAGATACTACCTTTGACACAATTTGCTTTCAGATCTGAACACTCAACTACATTACAGCTAACTAGACTCATGGACGACATTACGACTGGATTCTTAAAAAGACAATTTACAACTGCAGTCTTCTTTGATATAGGAAAAGCTTTTCATTCCGTTTGGCATACAGGTCTAATTCATACTAATACAGCATAAAATTCCTGACAGCTACATAAAACTAATTCATTCCTTTCTAAATAAACGTACATTTTGAACCATTTACAACAGACAGAAATCAAACTGGTACCCAATCAATGCTGGTGTTCCCCAAGGATCTGTACTGGCACCTACTCTATACAACATCTACACATCAGACCTTCCAACTTCAATACACACCAAAATAGCACAATATGCAGACGACACAGCTATATACTGTACACACAATGACATTCATCACACTACTAGAAAAATTCAGTTACACATAAACAAGATCAGCAACTGGTTCTCCAAATGGAGAATCTGACTAAACGCTGAGAAAACACAAGCAATCACATTCACAAGAAGAAGACCAAATCCACCTCCAGTACATATAAACAACACAAACCTAGAATACAAAGACAATAAAATATTTAGGAATCATTCTAGACAAAAAAAAACTAACATTCAATCAACACATCAAACAACTGAAAACCAAAGCACTAACAAGAATATCTCACATCTTTCCAATACTTACATCACGCACACTTACAATAAAACACAAAACAAACTTATACAAAGCACTTGTCAGACCGATCATGACATACGCCAGTCCAGCCTGGAGACACGCAACAGCTTCATACATTAAGCATCTACAAATAATCCAAAATAAAGCCTTAAGAATCAAACTACACGCAGACCGTCAAACCCAGATTCCACTATTACACGATATTACAGAAATATCCTACATAATAGATCACATTAAACACCTAGCACGTAAACAAAAAGACACAATTGTAACACATAACAATAGACTAGTACACGCCATTGGTAACACACAAGTTCACACTACACTAAAATATAGAACACCTATGGACATCACACTTTAACTTCACAATAAACTAAAGAACACTTCAAGAATTTAAGAACGAGAAACTTATGAGTCTTACTTGTGATTGAATATTCCTCGTCGTTGATAAATCAACTTACAAATAAACAAATTAACACAATATAAATTAACACTTAAACAATTAAATCAATACACTACAAACAAATTAATACAAGATAAACGCAGAGAGAGGAACACTCTCTTTAGCCATAACACACAATTAATCAAAACTTCATTACAATCACTTAAATGTCTGGGTCAAGACCTTCAAAAGGTCGGTACCATTTATAACACATAAATTATTCTCTAGTGGTTCGTCGTTCTGAAGAGATCACCCTTAGATGGTATTTCGCCGGCACGAAAAATCGCCATGGAATCTTCCGGAACGCACCAGTGGTGTTAACTTCTCACACTTGCTGCGCAGGCGTCAGTCGACGGATCGGTCAGGCTCACGCCTGCTGCTCAGCTCCCAGCTCCTGATTGCCCAGCCTTCTGCAAGCCACGACCCGCTGCCTCCTGGCAGTATAAATTGTCAGCAACTGCATTTTTAGTCAATTTATTGATTCATGGAGACCGTCGAAGCTTAAGCTGACTCTGGCTGCTGGAGATCAGGCCTCAACGAGAAATTGGTTTTTCTTGCGCCGGGGCCTGCCTGCCTGAGGGCATCTACGCCAACCAACGTTCGACCCTGAGCAAATTGTCTTACTACAGTTGCAATCCCTTCCCCCCTCCCACGCCCCGGACGCACGGCGTTACCTTATCCTAACTCCCGTCAAGCCCCAGGCCTTATCCGATCCCGGGATAAGGACAGGGCAACTCCAGCCCCGTCTTCCGTCATTTTATGACAAAAATTCAACCCCCACCTTGGAGAATGGACGGCTGCCAAAGTCATAGCACTCCAATAGCCACGGCAGACAATTTCATATTACCAAAAAACCATGCTAAAGCTTCCCAAGTGGAAGACAAAAATCAGCCCCTCCCAACTAAAAATAGCTTCCAAATACTCAATGAAACACCCATAGTAACAGAGAATTCTGAAAATCATGCAACCCAACCCAATCAGAAAAAACCACCCCCTATTATTGCAGAATTAAAAAATGTGAAAGCTGCAACTCTAGTGGAACTTACTGGCAAACATATAAAAGATGTAACCATGAAGTATAACAACAACACACTGAAAATAACCACAACCACACAGGAAGCATATGAACATGTTAAAACTAGACTAACACACAATAGTATCCCTTATCATACATATGCTTTCGGGACAGACCCCACACATAGAGTCACACTCAAAGGACTGCCCACAAACATTACTCCTAACGATATCATGGACGAACTGCTGCATAAACAATACCTTATCAAGAATGTCAGACAGTTGGAAAAAACAACTTACAACAATGGTGAAAGACAAAAATCTCAACTCCCCGTCTGGATTCTTTCATTTGCAAAAACCCCAGAACTAGAAACAAAACTAAAAGAACTTACATCCCTATTCCACATTTCAGTCAAGATAGAAACGTACAAATCAATAATAGGTGCTACCCAGTGCTTCAGATGTCAAAGTTTTGGACACTTAGCAATCTACTGTACAAAAAACATCAAATGCGTGAAATGTTCTGGCCCACACAAAGTACAAGATTGCAATATTGAGGAAGTTAAATGTGTCAACTGTAAGGGGAAACACGTAGCTAGCTTCAGGGAATGTCCTGAATATAAGAAATACTTAACCAGACCACAAAATACACAACGAAACACCACACAAGTACCTAATATAAACAACCTCCCAAAATTAAGACCAATCATCCCATCCACTCCAGCACCCTGGGCTAGACCCCAACCTAATGCAACACCAGCACCCTCCACAACTCCCCTCCTCCCCTTCCCTTCCCCTCCCACAACAAGTCCAGCCGCTACACTAAACAGCAACATCATACAGACACTAATAGAACTCATAAAGAAAATTCTCGAAAATCCTACACTACTAAATACAATAATGTCACTATTAACCACACTCACAAGCCAAGGGCCTTAGAGCAAATGATTCTAAAGACTCACTACTGTTACTACAATGGAATGCCAAAGGCATTGCCAGCGAAAGACTGGAATTCGCCTCACTACTCCAAAGACTGAACATAGACATAGCACTAATTTCAGAAACCAAACTTTCGGATCAGACCATCTGGCGAATTCCAAACTACGACATATATAAAACTCAAGGACCCAGAAATCACGGAGGAACGGCTGTGGTAGTTAAGTCTACTATCCAGCATTCTCCAGTCAACATACAGGGACTTACAAACATTCAACTAACTGCCATCCAACTATACTGTAACCACACTGCTACCACTATAGGCGCTGTATACATTCCTCCAGGACTTAACCTACAACTACAAGAACTAGACTCACTAACTAGGCACTCTGACAACTTCATTTTTGGTGGAGATTTCAATGCAAAAAATACTGCTTGGAATTCTCGTATCACAAAAGCTAGAGGTCGCACCCTACTAACTCACTCACTAAATGAACTCTATGACGTGATTGGTCCTGACCAGCCAACTCACTATCACTACCAGGGGCACTTACCTGATGTACTAGACATATTCATAACTAAACCCAGGCCCCAAATAAACTACTTAGAAGTCTTAAATAAACTAAATTCAGATCATAACCCAGTAGTAATGGAAATTTCACTAAATCCCCACAGAACTGAAACTACTAGATACATAAATAAAACAACACACTGGGCTATGTACAGACATATACTAACTAACTCCATCTCACCTAACATCACTATAGAAACAACTCAGGAACTAGACTTGGCAACTAAAACCCTCCAAAATACACTACACCAAACTTTCACTGACTGCACTACAACTGAAATTAGTAAAAGAAGGACTAATCACGACATCCCAGGCCTTGAAGCTCTAATTAGGGAAAAAAGGCAAACCAGAAGAATATGGCAACGCTATAGACTCCTAGCAGACAAACAGCACCTAAATCACTTAACTAGACAAATACATAACTTAATTAAAAACTATAAAATCACTAAACTTGACAAAGACTTAGAGACTGCAGTAGAAAATGACCAAACTTGGAAGATGGTCAGAAGTTTTACCAAAAGTAAGAAAAAACGTATTCAGCCCATCCACAGCAGAAATGGACTAATATTCAACGATATTGAAAAAGCAAATGCCTTCGCAGACTCGCTCGAAGACCAATTCAGATCCAGAACCAATGACTACACTTATGATAACTTCAGAGCGAGAATCGTCAGACAAACTAAAGACTACTTACTCACTCCACCAACTTTCAACATCCCACTAACTACGCCTACCCAAATCAGGAAAATTGTTAACAAAATAGGTAATAATAAAGCTCCAGGACCAGATAAACTTCCAGTACAGGCACTAAAAGAACTACCTAGGAAAGCAATTGTACACTTAACTAAACTCTTCAACGCTTCCCTACGTCTCCATCACTTCCCTACTTCTTTCAAACACGCTCACATTATTCCCATTCATAAACCTGGAAAAAATCCACTTTTTCCACAAAACTATAGACCAATCAGCCTACTAGATCACACAGGAAAAGTGTTGGAGAGAATAATACTTAGCAGACTCACTCCATACCTAACTGAAATACTACCAAACTAACAATTCGCTTTCCGAAACGAACACTCTACTACACTACAACTAACTAGACTAGTAGATGATATCACTACTGGCTATCTTCAGAGAAAGCATACTGCTGCAGTCTTCTACGACATAGAAAAAGCATTTGACTCTACTTTGACTAGTAGATGATATCACTACTGGCTATCTTCAGAGAAAGCATACTGCTGCAGTCTTCTACGACATAGAAAAAGCATTTGACTCTACTTGGCACACAGGCCTCATATACAAATTAATACAAAACAACACGTACACACATCTAATACACAGTTATCTTAAAAACAGGACATTCCAATCCATCTACAATGGACATAAATCAGCTAGCCACCCCGCCAAAGCAGGAGTCCCTCAAGGTTCGGTATTAGACCCAACACTATACAGCATATACACAGCAAACATCCCCACATCCAGATATGTAAACACAGCACAATTTGCAGACGACACCGCCATATACTACACACATAATGACATAAATACAGCTACAGACAAACTTCAAACACACATAAATAGACTCACAAACTGGTTCTCCAAATGGAGAATCAAAATAAATGCAGACAAAACACAGGCCATAATATTCACTAAAAGACGTCCAAATCCAACACAACTACACATAAATAACACTCGCCTAGAATACAAAAACACAGTCAAATACCTAGGCGTTACACTTGACCAAAAACTTTCATTCAAACAACATATAGAAAAATTTAACAGAAAACATGATACAGACTTGGACAAATATATCCAATACTAAATTCAAACACAATTACACTCAAACTAAAACGTACATTATACACTACACTAATAAGAACATGTACAACATATGCTAGTCCAGCCTGGGGACATGCTGCAGTTAGACACATGAGCATACTTCAAAGAATCCAGAATAGAATAATTAGAATCATACTTAAAGCCGATAGACAAACTCAAATAGCAGTTCTCCATGACGTAATAGAACTTCCATATATAATAGATCACATCAAAACACTGGCAGCTAACCTACATAACAACTACACCAATCACCACAACCCAATTGTAAATACAATAGGAACTACACACATACAGACAACACTTAGATACAGAACAATTAGACACCTATTACACTAAGCAACACATTTTTAAGACCGAGAAGATTAATTCAGGAAAATAAACAAATAAATTAAATAAATAAATTCATTAAATCAAAATTCCAACCCGAAGAGAGGACCTCTCTCCTAGGGACACAAATTGACATCAAACCAAAAGATAAATACTTTTAGATAAGGGCCATGACGCTAGAAATAGTCGTCGATACCAGTAAATAAAACAAAAAGAGACTCTAGTCGATAGAGTCAATTTCAATATCGATCGGACCTGTTTCAGTTGTGTTTGTTTAGTTGTAGTGCCATACAGCTTTATCATCCGTTATGTTAGTTCAAAATACTTTAAATACTTATTTCTTCGTTGATTTATAACAAATCAATGTTGACAAAGTGTGACAGAAATTTAAAATGCAATATTTAGTGACCGTGTGATTGTTTTGACTTCACTATCTCTAGATCTTAAACTCGTGTTTTAACAGTGATGCCGGTAGGTATTCAACTACATGATAACAGTGCGATATACCAAGGTCGTTTGGAAGAGCTGAGCGTACATTTGAAGAGACAACTGTAAAGGTGAGGAAGAAGCCCGAAAAACCCCTCACTCATGAGACTGTCCGGACCGGGAATCAAACCCGTACCAGCTGAGTGACAAGGCATCACGCTACCTCCAGACCACAGCATTGGACAATAAATCTGGTTGTGAAGGATATGCGTGTTGATTGGGCATGCTGTGGCAATGGGGGTGGGGCTTGTCTTGCTATATATTGTTGTGTCTTCACTTGGAAGATCGGCAAAAGCAAGCCCTAATGGATTAATAAATAGGCTAGGGAATTATGATACTGGAAACTACATTAAATATAAAATGCCTAAGTACTACCTGACTTAGAAGCTATATGCTCCTAGGTCGATCTTCAATGATCACACACAATAAGTATAATCACGCCCAGGAGGAGGAGATCAAGGTGGAAATCACCGGTATCCCAAAATTCTTGACAAAACTAGAGTACGGCTGCGGAAGATCAGCATCACATCACATCATTCTGGATCTGGCAGCGTGCACTTCTAGATACTGCAACGACTGGTGAATGGGATAGCGTGGGGCCTGGTGGCGTCGGGGTGAGCTGTTGTGGCTTTAGCTATGACGTGTACCTGTTACGTGCTGCTTTTTTTCTGGGCGTGGCATACTGTATTTGTGGGCTGCGTCTCTGAGATAACTGAGCTTTTGACTACTGGTAATAATTATCAGTTATTTTCCGACAACACTGATCTTGCAGTGCATATTTGGAGTGAGCCGGTGGGACGTCGCTGGATTTTAAACAGGTTAGTGAGTTCCTTTAGGCCCAGCCTCCGGGATTTTAGTGTTATAAAGGAGTTTTAAATCTGACTAAATTTAAAATCTAAATTTTAGTGTTTTTAATATTGACTTAACTTTTTGTGCTATTGCTTTTTAAACAAATTTTTAAATGTGTCCATCGGTGTGTTACTAAAATATTACTACGAAAAGATTGCTTTCTTCTGAGATTTTATTGAGTTTTAACGAAATATTTTTGGTTCTATTTTTAAGTTGTTAATTATAGTTTTAAGTGATCAGTTTGTTCTCCGGGTGATCTGCTGCCGTCTCTGTCGTGGGTGTTGTGCACACCCCTATTCTTTTGAGGAGGCGGTTGTTACATCTCTCGTGGGGATGGCGAAACGTCCAAATATGGATGAAGAGGGTTTCTGCATACCAAATAAGACATATAGGATGACCTCGCCCGATAATGCACCGGATCCGTTGGCAACTTCAAATTCGTTTGAAGTATTAAATATGGATATTAATACAAATCTAGAAAAAATGAGAATCAAATTAAGAAACCCAAATGTTTTCCCCCCAATAATTATACATATGAAGGTTATAACTCAAGATTATTTAAATCAAATTCGAAATGTATTGAAAAATAAATTTGAAGCTCAATACATAACCAGTGGATTAAAAATTAAAACTAGTACAAAGGATGATTATGACCGATTGATTAAAAAATTGGATAATGAACAAGTGGGCTATTACACCTACGACAACGACGGCAGACGTTTTGCCAAATATGTCTTGAGAGGACTGCCTCCATCGTATGATAATTTGACAATTCTAGCTGAATTATCTAAAGCGGAGATATCGGTGGTTCGGGTCCGCCAGTTGAACAAGAGTAAGGTAGATATGATAACCAAACAAAAGGAATTAATCCCATTGCCCCTATGGGTGGTGACCTTGCCAAAAAGTGAAGAAGAAATGAAAAAATTAAAGAGTATAACTGGACTGTTTAATTTTACAATAAAAATTGAGGACTATAGGGGCCAACCAGGGCTCCAACAATGTTTCAGGTGCCAGAGATTTGGCCACAAAGCCAATTTCTGTCACCTGGCCATGTGCTGCGTGAAGTGCGCTGGTTTACATAATTCTCGAGACTGCAGAAAACCCATTAGTGAACCTGCAAAGTGCGTAAACTGCGGTGAAGCTCATCCGGCAAGTTTACGCGGATATAAAGTTATATAACAAATTCGTTTAAAGAGAAGTAAACCTGTTAACACTCCATCTGTTGTTCTTAAACCAGTGGACTTCCCGCAGCTGCCCGCGAGGGAGAGGATCCCTGGGATGGCCCCTATAGCCGTTCGACAAGGGCAGACAAATCAAGGTGGTGACAGCGATTTTTCGGATTTGAAGGAAATTGTAAAATGGATTAAGGATGGAAATTTAATAATTTACATGAACAAAACTAAGTCTATATTACATGAAGTTAAAAATCAGACAGATACTTTTGGCAAGATCACTACCTTATGTTTGGGCATAATGGGACTTTTTACCCAAGATGGATAATACAAAAGTTAAAAGAGTTTCAATAAATATTAATGGTATTCTAAAGAGTTTAGCAATGTTCAAGAGTATATCTATCGGGAAAATATATAGACATTTTATTGGTGCAAGAAACCAAAAAACCTGTCTGGTTCAACTGGCGGATCCCAGGGTATCGTATATACCTACACAATGGACCAACACCGGGACATGGGGGTACTGCGGTTGTGGTGAGATCCACGATCGTCCATGTGGAAGAGGTTCTCCCTCCCCTGGATCACTTACAATTAACTGCGATATCTACGATGATCGATGGGGTGGAGGTCTTGGTCGCTTCGGCATATCAGCCTCCTAGTAAAAATATTATTATTGGAGATTTTGAAAAACTTATTAGAAGAAAATCGAAATTTATAATTGGGGGGGGGATTTAAACTCCAAACATACAAATTGGAACTCGAGGCTGATATCGCCGAGGGCCCGAGTGCTGCAGGACCTCGCTGAGAGGGAGGACTTCGAGATCGTGGGTCCCATCGCGCCCACCCATTTCCCTGCAAATGGTATGTGAAACCCCGATGTGCTCGATGTTTTTTATGCTAAAAATATAAACCGTAGTAGAGTCCCTCGAGACACAACCTGAACTAAACTCTGACCACTCTCCCGTGGAGCTAATTTTAAATTTTAAACTTTTCAGGACGTTTTTCAAGTCCAAGACCTCCTTAAATAACTGGAGCAGTTACACAAAAAATATGAAAGAAATGTCAATTCCTGTTCAAACGGAAAATGACTCTAAGGAGGTTTTGGACTTGGAAATAGACATTTTAACAAACACATTAAATGAGAATTTTAACTTAGCGACAACATTAGATGTTCGCAATTGCACCACGGGAAATTGCCGGAAATTCAAACTTTGGTCCGGCAGAAACGAGTGGTCAGGAGAAACTGGCAACGTTATAGGCGCCGGGAGGATAAGATTCTTTTAAATTTTTATACTAACCAGTTTCATCGTTTATTAAAAAAAATTAAAGAGGCTAAACTCAGGAGAGAGCTTATCACTGCTGAAAAGTCAAATAACATTTGGCCAATTTTAAAAACATTTAAATCTGATAAATATCAAAATACACCAATCCATGGTCCAAATGGCTTAAAGTACACACCGATGGACAAAGCCAATACGATGGTTGATTCACTGGAGGCTGGGTTTAGACCCCACGAACATCCATCCTATGATGAGGATTGGATCGAGGGGGTGGAGATGTCGGCTGAGAGGACGGCTGCGGGAACCCCTGTTAAACAAATTCGTTCTCTTACGCTCGCTGAATTGAAAAGATTAATAAACAAAACTACCTAACCTAAACGCAAGGCTGTCGGATTAAACAGAATAACGAATGAGATGATCCAACATCTGCCTGCGGGGGTGGTGCGCTATTTGTTGGGTATTTTTAACCGATGCTTGAGGTTTTATTATTTCCCAAATAGTTGGAAAAAATCAAAAATAAATATGATACCTAAGCGAGGTAAAGACCCGAAATTTGTTGCTAATCGTCGCTCGATAAGTCCTCTCAGTAGCTTTGGTAAGTTGTTTGAAAGTATGCTGCTGGGAAGTCTGACCGAGCAGGCCATGGACTTGCGCATCATCCCCGATGAGCAGTTTGGCTTCATGCCGGGTCGTTCTACAACACTGCAGATTTTGCGCCTGGTGGAGTATATTTCACTAGGCTTCAATAATAAAGAGAGTACTATTGCAGCCTCTGTTGATGTAGAAAAGGCGTATGGTACGGCCTGGCATGGGGGCATGCTGTTCAAGATGTCCCACTTCGGGTTCGAGGATGGGATGGTTGCGATCATCTCTTCGTTTTTATCGGATAGATATTTCGTAGTCAGCGAGGGTGGAGACCTTTCAGATAAGAAAATTATATCCGCTGGTGTCCCGCAGGGGTCAGTTTTATCGCCTCTGTTATATAATATTTATACAGCTGACATCCCCAGGAACTCACAAGTTCAGTTGGCCCTGTATGCCGACGATGTAGCGGTCTACTGTAAAGATAGATCGCTTCAAATGACAAGCCGTAAGGTGCAGAGAGGCCTACGGGATGTTGAACGGAGGGCTGGTAAATGGAGAATAAAAATAGGTATTAACAAGAATCAAGGTATAGTTTTTACAAACAAATATAACATAACGCAAGCGGAACAGCTGCTGTATGACGGTTCTCCTATTAGATATCAGCCTACTGTTCAATATCTCGGTGTTATATTGGATAAAAATTTGAATTGGACGAAGCATTTAGAAAAGATATGCAATAGATTTTACCAGGGTTTAAATAGATTTAGCCCAGTATTCAAATCTAACTCTCTGCACCCAAAAACACGGATGATAGTGTACAGGGCGTGCATTAGATCCCAACTGTTATATGCATGTCCTGCCTGGCTCACTCTGGCTCGGTATAAGCTAGTAAAGTTGCAGAGGATGCAGAATCGATGTCTGAGGTATGCCGGTGATTTCACCATAAGGACTAATATCGAACACATTCATAAAGAACTGGAAATTGATTTTCTCCTAGATGTGATGATAAAGCTCGCAAAAGATCTATATATCAGAGCAGCAAGCAGCGAGAACGCACTGATCAATGGCCTGGGAGCGTATGACACAAGTATTCAATACCAATATAAAATGCCAAAGCTATTTTTGGTTTAGGAGTTATACGCTCCTGGGCCTTACCACAAAAGGAAAAAAAAAACAAGATAGGTGTCATCACATCTGGGGGAAGTGATCAAGGTGGAAATCGTAAGCGTAAGAGAACGAATTTGTTTAACAGGGGTTCCCGCAGCCGTCCTCTCAGCCGACATCTCCACCCCGTCGATCCAATCCTCATCATAGGATGGATGTTCGTGGGGTCTAAACCCAGCCTCCAGTGAATCAACCATCGTATTGGCTTTGTCCATCGGTGTGTACTTTAAGCCATTTGGACCATGGATTGGTGTATTTTGATATTTATCAGATTTAAATGTTTTTAAAATTGGCCAAATGTTATTTGACTTTTCAGCAGTGATAAGCTCTCTCCTGAGTTTAGCCTCTTTAAATTTTTTTAATAAACGATCAATCTGGTTAGTATAAAAATTTAAAAGAGTGTTATCCTCACGGCGCCTATAACGTTGCCAGTTTCTCCTCACCACTCGTTTCTGCCGGACCAAAGTTTGAATTTCCGGCAATTTCCCGTGGTGCAATTGCGAACATCTAATGTTGTCGCTAAGTTAAAATTCTCATTTAATGTGTTTGTTAAAATGTCTATTTCCAAGTCCAAAACCTCCTTAGAGCCATTTTCCGTTTGAACAGGAATTGACATTTCTTTCATATTTTTTGTGTAACTGCTCCAGTTTCAAGTGAAGACACAGCAATACATAGCACAAGCCCCGCCCCCATTGCCACAGCCTGCCAAATCAACACGAAGATCCTTCACAACCATTATCCTGGAACATGGATCAAACCCAACAGCCTCCATCCTACAACTATACACAGAATTTCCCACCTCTCATCCCTAATGCTATAACACAACAATCAGAACAAGTAAATACTAACAACACTCAGAACACAAATAATTCCAATGGCCTGGAAGGGCTATCGAAATTATTAAGCACACCAAACTTTGCCACAATTATAAACCTCCTAATGAAAATAGCAGAAAAACCTGAGCTGCTAAATACCATTATCACATTAGTAAAGTCATCACAAATGGACCATAGGCACCTACACAAACCACTAAGAATCCTAGAGTGGAACGCAAATAGCATTCTTAGGGAAGCTTTAGAATTCTCACACTTACTCAGAACAGAACAGATAGACATAGCACTCATATCAGAAACAAAACTAAGTCCTGAAACTCATGGAGAATCGCAGGCTATGACATCTACCGAACCGACTCTCCCACACGCGGGAGAGGAGGAATAGCAGTAATAATAAAGAACACAATAAATCACACTCCCCTCGTTATAAATGGACTAAGATAGAAATTACAGCAATTGAAATTTATCATAATAATACTAAAACAACAATCGGAGCCCTCTACATCTCTCCTACCAAGAACTTACTGGATCGCGAACTAGACACCATAACACACTACGAAAGATTTATAATAGGAGGAGATTTCAATGCAAAACATCAAGTTTGGAACTCTAGACGTGCCAATGCCAAGGGGAATCAACTTTCAGACCATTCAGACAGACACACATACGAAGTAATAGGCCCAACAGTACCAACACATTTCCTTACCAAACACAAAGTTCAGACGTCCTGGATATCTTTATAATGAAGCCATTGCCAATTATAAATGAGATCCAGGTACTAAATTAACTAAACTCGGACCACAGCCCAGTTATAATAGAAATAGACCTGAATCCAAGCAGAATAAACACCTACAATCACACAATAAAGACGACAAACTGGGCATTATACAGACAGAAACTAAACGAATACATAACACCAAACATCACCATACAAGATAAAGAAGAACTAGAAGCAGTCACACACACATTTACCAACACAATAGCAGCAACTTACAGAAGTCACAACCACTATCACAAGTCCCATTACACACTATAATATCCAGGGATTAAGGGTATAGGACAGGGCACCTCCCTACCTGTTAGCCTAACTTATACTGCACCCTCAACCTGCATCCGTCACGGACAGACATTGTTGATCTAAAAATAAAACACACACAAACAACCAATATGAATCCTAACAAGCCACACTCACAATCACACAAAACAGCCATAAATCCAAATTCCCTCTCAAATTGCATCTTCCACGTATATGACGCTCAACAATCAGGACTAAGAAACCTCAAAAAGACCCTCAACCACAGAATAGGCGTTTGCAATCTCAATCGAAACCCGAGAAGATGATTCCACCATGTTCACTTTCACTAACAGAAATGTTCCAACTTGCCACCCACGACCTAACACCCGAACCTTACGGCCCAAATACCAGGTACACTATACCTCCCAATGCCACACTACCACCCCCTGGGAAGAAAATAAAGACCGTTCACTCCCAACACCCACAAATTCCCCAAACCTCCCCCCCCCACACCCAAGGTGGTCGCCCCGGCCACTGCCACACCCACGCCCAAAAACACTAATATCACCACAAACAGCGAAACAAACCAAGCCTCATTCAACACAATGACCAGGAACACAGCCCTTCAAATCATCAATCACACAATAGGACCAAATAATCCACTATTTATCAAAAAATACGCATCGCAACTTGGTCTACAAACGCCGAAATCCCATTGGTCAGACAAAAGCAAGACGACCACAGTAATCTTCAACACACTGTCTGACATGAAACAGTTCCAAGCGCAGATCCCTGCTAGCACATCTGGCCCTAACTCCAAATACACTGTCCCTAGCGATAAAAGTCAATCTCACACAGCCACACTATCCCCGAGAGAGGCCAATGTCGTCGTCCTGGGCGTCCATCCGGACATTGAGATAAACGATGTCATGGAGGAGCTCGCGGCAGAGGGCATCGATTTCTCTCGAGTTACCAGAATCAAGAACGACAAAGGAAACACACCACTCATAAGAATATTCTCCACTAACCAGGACACAATTAAATCCCTGTTGACACACGGCCTCTTAATGGCAAACCGGCGGTTCAAAGTGGTCCCACCACGTGATGAACTCCGCCACTTCCCCTGCAAGAGATGCCAGCAATATGGACACAACATAACTAACTGCCAAAATAATAAAAAATGTCACACATGCGGGGCAATTAACACAATCTGTAACCACCCTTTCCAAGAAACACGTAATAAATACTGCGCTACCTGCAATCTGAACACCCACTATACAGGCCAAATGTGCTATCCCTCATATCCCCGCGACACACCAGTCCCCACTGAGCCTAAACACACGCCTTTAATCCGACAAGACCCTCCTCCCTCGCCCAAAAAACCAAGTCAATTCAAACCTCAAGATTTTCCAGGCCTCTCTACAAACGAGACTGAAGCCACACAAACACTAACACCGGTCACATATGCGGCCAAAATAACCAAAACTAAAACCTCCCCACCCACAGACCTCGCAATACAAGTTCTCCAGATCCAAATGGAGGAATACGTAAACCAAAAATTAGAACAACTAGAAACCAGGCTTATACAATATGTAGCGGCGGTGGCCAAATCAATAACTAAGCCAGAACACATGACCAACACAAACACGGCCCTAAATTTCCACAGCAAGAAAATTTTCGGTAAAACAGTCCAAATGGGAAAGTTTGGCTCGGCCATGTACGTATACGTCACATCCATGAACGAAGTCAAGCGGGACTTCGAAAATAAAATTGAAAAGTTGTTAACACAGTTCACGGCCACAATACAACACCTACAGCCAACATCCACTACTATGCCACTCACTGACACCACACCAATTAGCAACACTTAAGATGGGGAACATTTACAGGGATAGGGCAACTATAATACACCTTAATATCAGACACTATTACAATAATCGCACCGAATTACAACACCTATTACAAGAACACTCACCAGATATCATTACACTTAATGAAACCAGGCTAAAACCAGACACGACAGTTAACATTCCCTCATACAACATATACAGACACGACCTACATACAGGCCTCTGGGGCACTGCAATTCTCATTAAAAAACAGATTCCCACGACACGTATTCAACTCCCAAACAATTTCGACCACGAAGACGCAGTGCTCTGTAAAATTCAACTCCAACAGCAGACACTACACGTAGCCACATACTATAGTTCACCCAATAGGCCTATCAATGTAGGCCTACTCACACACTTCGGCACACACAGAAATCTGATACTCATTGGCGACCTTAACGCACATGACCCATTATTTAATGACAGATTAGAAAATGCAAAAGGACGCACTCTAGTCCGACACCTAACACGTTCCAATTTAACTGTTTTACAAGTCCCAGGCCATACACGCACACCTACCATAGCTGACCAACAATCCACGTCGCCAGACAAAATACTTCTACATAGACATAGCCTATAGGCCTACACAGACACGCACAGTACACCCTTCATTAAACACAGATCACTGCCCTATAAAGTTCGACATATTAACACAACGCTGGTATACTAAAACACCGAATACATATAAAATCATAGAACAAATTAAACAAGCCGACTGGCAAGTATACCAGAATTACATCACAGAAAACCTGCAACACCATGACATAATAACACCCGAACACTTAGACGCAGCTGATCTACATATATCGAATCTAATTACACATGCACGAGAAATAGCAGTCCCTAAAACAAGGGTAAACATTAAACACACTAGACCATTACCTCCACATATAATACAGGTCATCAAACACAAACGCCTAGCACATAGGCAATACATGCGCACACACTCAGATGCAGACAGGAGAACATACAGACGACTGCAAGAGCACACCAAGACACTAATCTCACAATACGAAACACACAGATTCAATAAACTTACACTTAGTCTAGATGAAAAACATTATACAGACATCAAAGCCTTCTGGAGTAGAATCAAAAGCATCAGAGGAACGGCTAAATATACGCTTCCACCATTAACACACAATCACACATTAGTACACGACACAGATGAAAAACTAGAAATATTCCGACACAATATACAAACCAGACACACAGAACAACAAAACCCTAACTTCAATGTACACCATTATAACACTGTAAATACATACATACAAACACATCCACATTTATACACGCCTAAACAGCAATACACACCGCCTACAGTACTACATATAACGACCGATCCCATAACACCAGTTTAAATCACTAGCGTCTTAGCAGACCGAAAAAACACAGCCCCAGGACACGACAAAATAACATATACATTTCTAAACAATTGCCAGCCGCCGCTATACAATTTCTAAGCACACTGTACACCGCAAGCCTATATATCGGATACGTACCTGAGCGCTGGAAACACGCACATATTCTGGTCTTCACAAACCAAATACAGACACTTCTAACGCTAACAATTACAGACCAATATCACTCACATACACCATTTCCAAACTCATGGAAAAAATCCTAGCCAACCGTATACACACACACTTAGGCCACGACCTAATTCCCCAGTGTCAAGCTGGATTCAGGACTCTCATGTAAACATCAACACCTACGAGTTATAACACCCATCGAACACGCTTTCCACAATAGACACACCCCGGTCTTAGTCACGCTTGACATCGAAAAAAGCCTTTGACACCATCTGGCATAATGGTATACGATATAAACTCACACAATTAAACATTCCTGAAACAATCACGCGATGGGTGTCAAATTTCCTCACAAATCGCACTGGACAAGTCAAATATCACGACACACTAATCTAACATAATAAACATACAGGCAGGCACCCCCCAGGGAAGTGCCATAAGTCCACTCATATACATTCTATACACAAGCGATACACTACAGCCTCAGGCATCGCCCTATATGCAGACGATGTGGCTACTGGTCGGCACAGCCCCGGCTTATACAATCAGTTGCACGCCTTAACCCTTAAATTGACAAAACACAAATTTCTTCTGTTAGTTATTTGAATGTGGCGGACCGCAGTGAAAACGGAATCTTGTATAACTGTTATTATTAGGTATATTGTATAATTTGACACACATTTAAGTGATTTATTTTTGTTCGTTTTCTTCTGATTTATTAAAAATATTAAATTAATTGAACCAACTGATGTATCCAAAAGGATACATTACGAATTTAAGGGTTAACACTGAACTAACACGCTTCCAACACTTGGCACACACATGGCGTGTAAACATAAACACAGAGAAGACGCAAGCCTGTCTTCAAAAAACGAGGACTCAGGAGGGCGCAACTCGAACGCAGACCCATTAGCCTAAATAACATACACATACTATACAGACCTACTATCACATATACCTTGAATACACATTAGACAGTAAACTCAGATGGGCCAGGGCTGCAACAAAACTAGACACAAATGAAGCAGTCCACGCGGTTCATAGCCTTCCTTGGAGGCTTTCGAACCCTAGGCTGCTCCAAGAACACACTAACACATCTATACAAAGCACACACGCGCAGTCTCGTATCTCACACATCACTAATATTCCCCAACATCTGTCGAACCCAGTATCTAAAATTCTGCCAAATAGAAACTAGCACACTACGAAGAATACACAAACCTCCCCGATACTACACTAACTTACGGCTCTATGCCGACCTAAATCTAAACACATGGCCCGAACACATAAATAACATAAATCAAAAATTCATAAATAATCCCAACACCCAAGAATATCTTGAACATATCTTCACCAACCCTCCCGACACCGGGAGCCTAACCACCTACGAAAAAATCCTTTAGGTCAGCCCTATCTCTAAATCCAAATTTTTAAATTTCGCTTTCTTCTCGGTTTTCAATTCATCCCCTCCCTGAGTAAAAAGATCCCTCCCTTACCACGACATGGCAACACACATAAGTATCTCAAATCTAGACAAAAATCACAAAAAAACAAATAACACACATACGTAATAAGCCGAAGAGGGCAAAAAAATAAGTCCCTAAAACGGCGAAGGCAGAGCGAAAGCCTGCACTTCATTACATTACACCAGGGATTACAAGAATTAATACAAGAAAAACGCGGAATCAGGAGAGAATGGCAAAGGCACAGGAGACCAAATGACAGACACACATTAAATACACTTACTCGACAAATTAAAAATAAAATCTCTGAACATAAAAGACAAAAATTAGACACTGATATACAAACTGCAGTAGCACACAACATAGTATGGGAAATCGCAAAACGATTTACAAATAACAGACAAAAAAGAAACCATCCCATACACGGTACAAATGGAATAGTACACACACCAATAGACAAAGCTCAGGCAATAGCAGAAACACTAGACCGAACTTTCAGATCCAGAACAGATGACTACACACATGAAAACTTTCACAGAAGAACACGAAGAGAAAACAGACACTATTTGGCAAACCAACCAACACACAATATCCCCATAACAAAACCTACTGAAATCAAGAAAATAATTAATAAAATATGAGACCAGAAAGCACCGGGGCCAGATAGCATTCCGATTAGGGCACTTAAAGAAATTCCAAAAAAAGACACTAATACACCTCACAAAAATCTTTAATACTTCTCTCATCCTAAAGCATTTCCCAACCCAATTCAAAGAAGCAAAAATAATAACTATACCAAAACCAAAGAAAAATCCATTATTTCCACAAAACCACAGACCAATTAGCCTCTTAAACCATATGGGAAAAGTATTAGAGAGAATAATACTAACAAGATTCAGCCCACATATACACGCATTAATTCCCAACACTCAATTCGGCTTTAAATCGGAACACTCGACTACACAACAACTACTAAGATTAACCAGCGACATCACAAACGGATATAGGAATCGCCAACACACTACTGCAGTATTTTTCGACATCGAAAAAGCCTACGACTCCGTGTGGCATACGGGACTTATTAAGAAACTAATCACAGCCAACATTCCAGACTCTTACATACACTTAATACATTCATTCCTTACTAAAAGATCTTCCTATGTAAAATACGATACAGCAACATCTGAAAGCTTCCCTATTAAAGCAGGCGTACCACAAGGCTCTGTATTAGCACCAATTTTGTACAATATATACACAGCAGACATTCCAACACACAACAATACACAAATCGCACAATATGCAGACGATACAGCCATTTACAGCACAGATGAAGACATAAATGTTACAACAAGAAACATTCAAAGACACGTAAACAAACTAACAACTTAGTTCTCCAAATGGAGAATCAAAGTCAACACAGAGAAGACAGAAGCAATTACATTCACAAAAAGAAGACCAAGAAACATACCACAAATAGCACTAAATAACAGACAGTTAGAATACAAAGAATACATTAAATATCTTGGCACAATAATGGACAAACAACTCACATTCAAACAGCACATTGATTACACTAGAATAAAAGCAACAATTAGACTCAGACAGCTATACCCAATACTCATCTGAGAATAACTCACAAACAAACAGAAAACAACACTATACAAAGCACTCATACTCCCAATACTGACATATGCATGCAGCACACGCACACATAAATAGGCTACAGATTGTGCAAAACAGAGCTGCAAGGATTATACTACATGCAAACAGACGCAGCAGAATCACACAATTACACCAAGAACTTCAACTCACAAACATAAATGAAACTATCATCAAAACAGCTAGAAAACTTAAAGAACAAATAAACACTCACACCAACCCAATAATCAGAGCATTGGTCCACAACACAATGCACACGGCCCAAATTACAGAACTCCCCACAACCTGACACATTAAAAAAATAGCAGAAGAAGCACAAACCGCAAAAAAATAAAATATTCAAAACAACCAAAAGAAAACTCACAAGATAATTAAAAGATAAACACAAACAATAAACAATCATTAACTAACCAACATTTCAGGCAAAAATTCCTATTGAATTAAATAAAAAAAATCCAAATTCATATTTTAAGTTAAAAATGTTGAATCCGGAGACCTTTCCAACACTGAAAACATAGAATATACTATAACTATACCAATAAAAATAAGAATGGGTCAAAGCGCACTCAAGCGCTGGTACCATGTAATAAAACAATATCAGATATTCTAGTGAATGACAGGTCCCTGAGTTAAACCGCCTGACGGATTTCCTTCCAGGTGAAAGCTCTACAAATCTACCCTCACATAACCCACCTCGAGCCCCCACGTGGGGTCCAATCGGCCTCAGGCCTGTATACTAATGAGTCAAGTTAGCAAACCTAAAATAAAATGGTATTGGAGCAAACGAGCAGTTTTAGAAACGTCCATTTGAGCAAAACTATGTCCTTCACAAGATTCTTCTTTATTTCGAGGTTTCTTCACTTCAATGGTATTGAAACCGTAATTAGAGCTGACGGAATTTACAAAATTACACCTATGGTAGAATATTTAAATACACAATTACTGTCCTTCTATGTTCCAAGGGAAGACATTTCACTCTACAAATCTCTTATGTTCAATTCAACCCCTCTAAACGGGCGCGAATTGGAATAAAATATTACAAATTGTGCGAGTCTTCCTCGGATGTTGCGGAAGAAGACATTGTGCAGTCAAAACAGAAGAAAAGATGACTAAGGATTGGAGCCTGGAATGTGACAACTCTTTAGCATGCCGGGAAGCTAGAACATTTGAAGGAAGAAACGAGAAGAATCAGAGTGGATGTGATGGGAATATCATAAATGAGGTGGGAACAAAGTGATGAATCAGTGAGTGATAAATATAGAATATTGTATGAGATTCAAAATATACACAGGACAAGATGCACAAGATAATTGAAATTTTACTGTAAGTGGGAGTGTAGTCCAGGAGTTAGCAAATCCGTTTCTAGAAAAGGGCTACACTTTATACACAGACAACTGGTATTACTCCCCTAATTTGTTTTCAGACTCAATAGACAAAAGACAAATGTATTTGAGAGAGAGTAAGATGTAACATATGACTAAGCATTTAGTAAACATAAAATTGAAAAAAAAAAAAAAAGGCGAGGTACCTACACGATCTAGTCGGGGACTTCTAGTATTGAAGTGCAAATATAGGAAAGACGTTTATTTCTTATATCCAAACAGAAAAACGTCGAAATGACTGACCGGTAAGGAGCAAAGGAAGAAAAACGACGGAGAACAAGAAGTCGTAAAGCCTAAATTTATTCTAGAATAAAATGAAGGTACAGGAGGAGTCGATCGATATGACCAGGATCTGGCTTGTTTTCCAATAATGAGGAGAAAATTGGCTTTTACATTATTGACATTGCCCTATTCAATTCTTATGTTATATACAAGAAGTTGAAGAAGGGCAATAATGACAAATACAATTATGTGGTCGTATTTTGTTTCCGTATTTGATCTGAGGCCTGACGGGAGAAGAACAAGAGGAATACCAGCCAAGAAAAGGAAACACAGTGAATGCATATAATGTTGTGTATCAAAGAAGGTTTAATCTTGCAAATCCTGACTTAATTAATTTATATTACATGGGAATGGCACGTTATAAATTAATAATTAAATTGGACGCGTTTTTGCAAGATCGAACACGTGATGTGCGCGGGTATTGCAACGATTGTTGCAAGTACCACGTTCCTCGCAAATGTGACGTTACTGTTTACACAATTGGGGATAAAGCGGATAATACAATTAAAGCAAAAGACATTCCAAATTGCAGGCACAGGCTTGTTTGCTATGCAGATTTTGAAGCGTACATCAGTAGTACCGACCAGCAACATGTGCCCTCTGGCTATTGCTGAGCGGCGGTATGTGAAAATGTTATAATAAAAGAATCATTAAAAACAATAAACAATTTTGCAATGATGTAACGCAAACGTTTGTTGATGAAATTGTAAATTGGATATACGATTGGTCATGCGCATTTAATATAACAACAAGTAACTGTGGCATTTGCGGTGAAGCACTAAACACCGATGAAGAATGCGTGTCGGGTCGTAAAAATTACATAGACGGTAAACCGGGATCATATCATTTTAAATGTTGGAACGCGCCCGAAAATACGTGTCCTGTATATTTTCATAATTTTAAAGGGTACGACAGTCATTTGATTGTACGTAATTTAATACGTCGATTTGGTACAGAAGTAAAAATATTAGGAAAATCGTTTAATAAATTTGATGTAATTGCAATTGAAGGAATGCAATATAGAATTAGATTTATGGACACATATAATTATTTGGCATCATCCCTGCAAAATTTAACATCTACCGTAACTAGTTTTCGATTTGCCCCTTCCGAAGCCGAAGGCAAGGCCCCCTTTCCTTACAAATGGTTTGATTCCCCTGCAAAATTATTCGAACAGTTGCCGGATTCCGACGAGGCGTGGTATTCAGACTTGCAAAATGTAATTCAAAATAAATATTTAGCATTCCACATATGGAATGAAAAACAATTTCGAACATTTGAGGAATACCACAATTATTATTTACGGTTGGACGTTTTGTTGTTGGCTGACGTGTTTGAATTGTTTCGCTCAAACGCAATGTATGCGTACGGGCGAGACCCTGTATATTTTCAGGGAGCGCCTAGCTTTACGTGGCACTGCGCAGTTCGAAACAGCAACAATGCCATAAAAATAATTCAAAACAAAGACTTGTACATAACAATTCAAAATCAAATTCGCGGAGGCGTATCGCAGTGTGTACGGAGACATGCAGTTGCATCAGAAAAGGATTACATCATGTATTTAGATGTTAATTCTCTGTATGGAAAGGTGATGACGTACAAACTGCCTTGCGAATATGTATGTTACCTAGATGCGTTGCCCGAGAATTGGAGGTTGTTGACTCACGAGAGCGAAACTTGTTTTCTTGCATTAGTAGACCTGTCGTACCCCGCAGAGTTGCACGACCTTCACCACGAATTTCCATTGGCTCCAGATTACTTTGAAGAAAGACTGTGTACGACCTTCCTCCCAAAAACAAGGTATTTGGTGCATAATTTAAACTTGCAATACTACGTACAAAATGGAATGTGCATAGACAAGGTTCATTCAGTATGGCAATTTAAACAAGCACCTATATTTTGCGAGTATGTACAGGGTAATGCCGCAAATCGAAAAAAATATCAAAATAATAAAGCCTTATCAAACACGTTTAAAATAATGACAAATAGTTTATTTTGGTAAAACGGTGGAAAATCCTTTTAATATATAAAAAATTTGTTGTAAAAAAGGCAACCGGTGTAAGTGCATATGGCCGCCAAAATGCTTTTTTGGCGGAGGTTACTAATTTTTTGGAAATTGATGACTACTTTTTGTGCGAATTGGAGCCTCATAGAGTTATTTTAAACAAGCCTGTGCAGGTAGGATTTTCGATTTTGGAATTGGCAAAATTGGAGGTGTATAAATTTTTTTACGATGTCAAGTTAAAATTTAATAATAATGTTCATTTGTTGTACCACGACACGGATTCGCTGGTACTGCATTTTACAAACTCAATTGTTCATCCTCTTATTACAATGACCGAAAACGAGGAACTGCGTAGGTATTTAGATTTTGAAAACGTGCCAGATAACTATGTAATAAAAACTGTAAACACAGATAAAGTGCCTGGTTTGTGGGCAGATGAGGTAAAACACAAAACTATACTGGAGTTTGTAGGCCTTAGAGCAAAAACGTATGCGTTACGGTTCGAGGACGGTGATTCCTTGTTAAAAAACAAAGGCATTACCGACGTTGCAACCGTTGAAGGCGAAACACAACAAATTTGCTTTGAGGATTACAAACGTTGCTTGTTTGACAATCGTTCCTTGTACGTGGAACAGTACCTCATCCGTTCACAAAACCACACGCTTTATACAGTGCGTCAAAAAAAAATTGGCATTGCAGTCCGAGGATAGAAAAAGACAGGTTTTACAGGATAGGATCACAACGTTACCTCATGGATACAAAGGAAAAAAAATTAACACAACTAAAATAAAATTGTAATACATGTTTAATTACAAAATAAAGTGTACATTCATGTGAGAAATGGCAGTGTTGTTTTTGCATCATTATAATTTTGAACTCCTAACCTAAATCCTCCTCTAGCCCGCATATGACACATGTCTAATGGAGCCATAGCAGAGATTTCCTCGTCCCTAAAAATAAAGGATATTTGAAAACTTTGCTCCACCATGCAGGATGCCCGTTGTTTCATCAATGTCCCGTTTGATTTATGTATGGGAACCATGGTAAAAAAATGATGTTGCAAGGGGTTATACTGCGCCTGCAACCATTGATCCCCAAGCGCAGCATTGCGCCTGTACATTTTAGGATTAAACGTGCTTGGCCACGGTGTAAATCCTACCTTCCACAATGTCATTTCTTTTTCTTTTTCTATTCCTTTAACCGTAAAGTAGGTAAAGGGAGATGGCGTAAAGCTGTCTATTGCATCAGGAAACAACACGTCACCCTCCACGTTGGTTTCAACGTCGTATTCTATAACGTCAGATGCTCCTATAATTTCAATTTTATCCAAATTTTTACATTTGGTTATGCTCCTAGATTCCACGGTCCATTTGCTGTTGATTGCATTGTTGTCCCCTTCCTCGTCCACCACCCCGTAAGCGTAATTTAATGCCTCCCATTTATAATCCTCCACCGTACTTGCAGCATTAAATAATTCGTATGTGTGTGAGTGAAGATCGTTGAGAACGTACCCTTGATACATTTTATTTCTATTCATTAGGTTACCGTGTATGTTAGACGAAATACCAAATATTTTTACCGTGTATGTTAGACGAAATACCAAATATTTTTACCGTTTCAAAATCGTCAGTATGTGGCAACTTTACCATTTGATTTTTTTTGTTGGCGTTTATTAAATCACTATATTTTATGCCTTGAATAGTATCTTTATTGAACAACGTATAACCTGTGGTTACAAAATTCTTTGGCATGTAATGTATTATTTTACTCTGTTGCACAAATGAAGCCAATTCGGTGGGCGTGTTTCCTCTTATTTGCAGTTCGTCTGTCAAAATTATGAAGTTGCTAATTTTAACATGGGGCTTGTGTATACGATACCCTAAACTGCACGGGAGCACTGATTTAATTACAGTTATCATTTCATCGTCCAGCATGGGTAGCAAAGCCAACGTTATGGGCAACGTGCTAATCGATGTGTCTATTTCCTCCCACGACCGCTGCACAAAGGTAAATGTAACATGTTTGTAGGGCAATGGACGCGCTACGGGGGATACACTCTCTCCAGGCTGAGTCCCATGTTGTCCAGAATTTCCCGTTCCACCGCTGCTACCAGCTGCCGCACGTTCAACACGTACACTGCCTTCACCATCCGCTTCATCTTGGTCTTGCCAGGTAGAGGGTGGTGTCTCGTACGGGTTGCTTAAAGTACGACTTCGTTTGCGGGACATTGTCCCACCCGTACGCAACATTACAATGTCCTATAAATAAATAATACCCAATCAGCAAATTGTTCGGGGGATATGTACATGGGTGAATTAAAGGGTTCACGAAATTCATATATTACCAATCTATTGCGCAATGCATCCTCATCCTTTGGACTTAAATAGCCTTTACCCAACTTGTCGTGATTGCCTGTCATAATAACTGGAGTGCGACACAAGTCTTGTTTGTTCATGTATTTTTTGCCAACTTGTATCGCCGCTCCAGCCAGTATGTTTTTCATATCATCGCAAGTAGCTTCCGTTACAAAGGGTTCTTCCAAAAGAATTAAGGATTTATTAAAAAAAAATTTATAGCTAAATTCCGACAAGCTGTTTGCAGTAGAGGCATAACCTGTAATAAAATGGGATGCAATGCTTTGAGCTATAAAACTCTTTCCGGAATTTGAGGGTCCGAGGAGGAATAAACAGTTAATTTTCGTTTCTTTGCAATTAAGTACTTTCTCAAGGTTGCGCACAAAATCAGAAGAAACAATATTATTTCTAATAAACAATTGATCAATTGCATCTCTGCTGTGGCTGGACCCATTTTCACTACAGTCTAACAAATATCCAAACCTATCCTCTCTTTCGCTATACAATCTATGTTTTACGTAACTGGATATGCGGGAATTTATATCACTAATTAATACATAGTTTTGTGAATATTTATTTAACAAAAAATCCCATTCACTGGGTTTACATCTATCCAGCAACGCCGTATAAGACGTTGCTTTATATTTATAAATTAAATTAGTTAAAAAGTCGGAACCTTTTAGACGTCCCCACTCTGACTCCTCTGATGTCGTCTTCTTCGAAGTGTGTCCCGCTACTGTGGGCTCCAGAATGGCTATGCTCAGGTGACGTTGTTGGGTACACTTTTTTTTTGGACACAAGTTCCAAAAATCGTCGAGACTGCGCTTCGGTGAGGTGAGGACTCACAGGCACCACTCGCACCAGTTCTTTGTAGTCTCCCAATTTTTCACACAATTTTTCCAATTTAATGGAATATGAGAGCCGTAGAACAACTGCGTCGCCCTCACGACGTTCAAATGTTGTATTGCCGGTAACAAATATACCAGCTAGAAGAATGTAGAGGTCGTCCACCGACAGTTCGTTACTATTTAAAGTTTGGACGAGCCAGGCAGATGGTGTAGACAGCGCAGACATGATACTGAATTTGTATCAAAAATCATCCCGTTTATATAGGCGAGTTGAAAATCGGGAATATTGCCAAGGTTACCTCGCGATTTTAAACACATCACCAAAAAAATCTCCAATTTGTAGAGTGTCCAGGTCCAAAATTGTGTCAATCGATACAGGAATGTGTATTATTATTTCTTCGCCGTCTTTTACAAACAATGCCGACGTGTGTATTACCAATTTAATACTTTTTTGCTGCTCCAAATATGTTAAAATGTAATTAACACAATCGTCGTAATTGTCGGACGTAAAATATCCAGCAGTAGGCACGAGAAATGCTTCTGTTGTCAAAGCTTGAGCCATGTTTGCGAACTATAATTTTGCTTCAAAATCACTGCGTTTATATAGGCGAGCTGAAAATTGGGAATGATACCAAGGTTGCTTCGCGATCGGCCGTTTTCACGAAAAAATTCAAGCCCGTTTCACGACGCCAACAGGTCGCGAAACCGGCCTATTTCCAATATATATCGGCGGCCACGCCCCACCTTATCAGCTCTCGGGGAGGAGGATAATTTTGTTCCATAATGGAACAAAATGAACAAGTAAGCAGTACGTGATAAGATTGTCACGCTGAGTATAAAAACGACACATAGCACGTGCTAGGTACCATAATGTTATCTTGTTTAGTGTGCTACGACATTTACAGAGCAACAGGTGATTATTCAAAGCGCTTGTGCTGGTTGGATTGTAAAAGTTATCATTTTCCAAATAGATATTGTTATCCACCTGTTGCAGTTCGCACAAAGAGTGATTGTTGTTTCTTTAGTGAATACATAATAGTGAAACCAGTTGAGTCAATAAGTAAAAATAAATTGATAGAACTAATATTTTTATGCCGCAGGTGTTTAAGTGATAAAGTATTGAAACAAAATTCAGTTGTTTACGTAAATAATAGACAAATAAAAGAGAATAAAAGTAGTGTTGTAGAAATTTATCAGCATATAACTTCTGACATTTTGTTTTTGGAAAAAAAGTACCACCTTATAAACGAAGAATTGGAGGAATACCAGTGGATAACATTCAATAATGTCAAATTGTGCTGACGAAGTATGTCTCGACAATGTAATGCTAGAAGAAAACTATTCAACACCCCCACGAAGGACGAGTATAGCGTCCACGAGTCATCATCTGAGTCCGAGTCCGGTACGTCAGATAGAAGCTCATTATCTTTTTGCACAGACGTGGATGAAATTCTTAAAATCAAAAGTACAAGCTGTTCGATGGGATCCGGATGCGGCAGCGTCGAAGATGATGGAATGGATGGTGCCCTACAAACAGCAGCCATATTACAAGGAACTGAACCTACAAGAACGAGTCCTGTGCAATCGTGCTTACCAGATAACTTCTTTTTGGGACGACGGCGAAATACCCAACTTGATAGAATCATCGCAGATACCTTCTCGAACATTGTGCGACCTTGGATACTCAGAGCCACCTTACACTACGACAGCCCAGCAGAACGTAATCGCCTTCTTTTCCGACTATTGGAACCAAACCCTGGGCGTACTAGAGGAGTTCGGATCATCTGCGATCACCCCTATGGTGAAGCGTCGACGTATAGATCCCACTTGCACATACTCCACGACTGCACTTTTCACAGAGGACAATGCAGGTGCAAGTTCCTCTCCGGACTTGGCGTTATTCAATCAGCTAAGTACCGTTTACGCTCGGAACAATTTGGGATCGACGACCTCCAACGTGAACTCTTCTATTACAGTCAAGAAGGGAAATACGTGCATAGCATCTTACTTGGAAACCGAGGAGCGCCCATTTCAAATTTGTCTACGATGCTACAAGACAGAGGACGTGAAGGGACTGAACAACTTGGAGAAGTACAAGAAAGCGTATGTGAGTCTAACGGCTCACGTAAACGAACACAGCGAACTTCATCAGTTGGTGAATCAGATGACAAAAGTGGGATACCGAGAATTGGAAAATCAAGGTGCAAAACAAGTAACGTATACGAGAACCTAGAAGGAATGTTAAAGTTTTTCTACACTCATACCATTGTGCCAATTGAAACTATTGTTAGAAGTAGGTGGTGGTTAAATAGTGAATATAAATTTCTAGGTACTGGTGATCGGGAATTCATTAAAACTAAATCAGTGTTTACTGCTAATGTTTGTAAAATGACACTTAAGGATTTAAAGATTGGAGGAATACCAGTGGATAACATTCAATAATGTCAAATTGTGCTGACGAAGTATGTCTCGACAATGTAATGCTAGAAGAAAACTATTCAACACCCCCACGAAGGACGAGTATAGCGTCCACGAGTCATCATCTGAGTCCGAGTCCGGTACGTCAGATAGAAGCTCATTATCTTTTTGCACAGACGTGGATGAAATTCTTAAAATCAAAAGTACAAGCTGTTCGATGGGATCCGGATGCGGCAGCGTCGAAGATGATGGAATGGATGGTGCCCTACAAACAGCAGCCATATTACAAGGAACTGAACCTACAAGAACGAGTCCTGTGCAATCGTGCTTACCAGATAACTTCTTTTTGGGACGACGGCGAAATACCCAACTTGATAGAATCATCGCAGATACCTTCTCGAACATTGTGCGACCTTGGATACTCAGAGCCACCTTACACTACGACAGCCCAGCAGAACGTAATCGCCTTCTTTTCCGACTATTGGAACCAAACCCTGGGCGTACTAGAGGAGTTCGGATCATCTGCGATCACCCCTATGGTGAAGCGTCGACGTATAGATCCCACTTACACATACTCCACGACTGCACTTTTCACAGAGGACAATGCAGGTGCAAGTTCCTCTCCGGACTTGGCGTTATTCAATCAGCTAAGTACCGTTTACGCTCGGAACAATTTGGGATCGACGACCTCCAACGTGAACTCTTCTATTACAGTCAAGAAGGGAAATACGTGCATAGCATCTTACTTGGAAACCGAGGAGCGCCCATTTCAAAATTTGTCTACGATGCTACAAGACAGAGGACGTGAAGGGACTGAACAACTTGGAGAAGTACAAGAAAGCGTATGTGAGTCTAAACGGCTCACGTAAACGAACACAGCGAACTTCATCAGTTGGTGAATCAGATGACAAAAGTGGGATACCGAGAATTGGAAAATCAAGGTGCAAAACAAGTAACGTATACGAGAACCTAGAAGGAATGTTAAAGTTTTTCTACACTCATACCATTGTGCCAATTGAAACTATTGTTAGAAGTAGGTGGTGGTTAAATGGTGAATATAAATTTCTAGGTACTGGTGATCGGGAATTCATTAAAACTAAATCAGTGTTTACTGCTAATGTTTGTAAAATGACACTTAAGGATTTAAAGATTGGAGGAATACCAGTGGATAACATTCAATAATGTCAAATTGTGCTGACGAAGTATGTCTCGACAATGTAATGCTAGAAGAAAACTATTCACAACACCCCCACGAAGGACGAGTATAGCGTCCACGAGTCATCATCTGAGTCCGAGTCCGGTACGTCAGATAGAAGCTCATTATCTTTTTGCACAGACGTGGATGAAATTCTTAAAATCAAAAGTACAAGCTGTTCGATGGGATCCGGATGCGGCAGCGTCGAAGATGATGGAATGGATGGTGCCCTACAAACAGCAGCCATATTACAAGGAACTGAACCTACAAGAACGAGTCCTGTGCAATCGTGCTTACCAGATAACTTCTTTTTGGGACGACGGCGAAATACCCAACTTGATAGAATCATCGCAGATACCTTCTCGAACATTGTGCGACTTGGATACTCAGAGCCACCTTACACTACGACAGCCCAGCAGAACGTAATCGCCTTCTTTTCCGACTATTGGAACCAAACCCTGGGCGTACTAGAGGAGTTCGGATCATCTGCGATCACCCCTATGGTGAAGCGTCGACGTATAGATCCCACTTGCACATACTCCACGACTGCACTTTTCACAGAGGACAATGCAGGTGCAAGTTCCTCTCCGGACTTGGCGTTATTCAATCAGCTAAGTACCGTTTACGCTCGGAACAATTTGGGATCGACGACCTCCAACGTGAACTCTTCTATTACAGTCAAGAAGGGAAATACGTGCATAGCATCTTACTTGGAAACCGAGGAGCGCCCATTTCAAATTTGTCTACGATGCTACAAGACAGAGGACGTGAAGGGACTGAACAACTTGGAGAAGTACAAGAAAGCGTATGTGAGTCTAACGGCTCACGTAAACGAACACAGCGAACTTCATCAGTTGGTGAATCAGATGACAAAAGTGGGATACCGAGAATTGGAAAATCAAGGTGCAAAACAAGTAACGTATACGAGAACCTAGAAGGAATGTTAAAGTTTTTCTACACTCATACCATTGTGCCAATTGAAACTATTGTTAGAAGTAGGTGGTGGTTAAATAGGTGAATATAAATTTCTAGGTACTGGTGATCGGGAATTCATTAAAACTAAATCAGTGTTTACTGCTAATGTTTGTAAAATGACACTTAAGGATTTAAAGATTGGAGGAATACCAGTGGATAACATTCAATAATGTCAAATTGTGCTGACGAAGTATGTCTCGACAATGTAATGCTAGAAGAAAACTATTCAACACCCCCACGAAGGACGAGTATAGCGTCCACGAGTCATCATCTGAGTCCGAGTCCGGTACGTCAGATAGAAGCTCATTATCTTTTTGCACAGACGTGGATGAAATTCTTAAAATCAAAAGTACAAGCTGTTCGATGGGATCCGGATGCGGCAGCGTCGAAGATGATGGAATGGATGGTGCCCTACAAACAGCAGCCATATTACAAGGAACTGAACCTACAAGAACGAGTCCTGTGCAATCGTGCTTACCAGATAACTTCTTTTTGGGACGACGGCGAAATACCCAACTTGATAGAATCATCGCAGATACCTTCTCGAACATTGTGCGACCTTGGATACTCAGAGCCACCTTACACTACGACAGCCCAGCAGAACGTAATCGCCTTCTTTTCCGACTATTGGAACCAAACCCTGGGCGTACTAGAGGAGTTCGGATCATCTGCGATCACCCCTATGGTGAAGCGTCGACGTATAGATCCCACTTGCACATACTCCACGACTGCACTTTTCACAGAGGACAATGCAGGTGCAAGTTCCTCTCCGGACTTGGCGTTATTCAATCAGCTAAGTACCGTTTACGCTCGGAACAATTTGGGATCGACGACCTCCAACGTGAACTCTTCTATTACAGTCAAGAAGGGAAATACGTGCATAGCATCTTACTTGGAAACCGAGGAGCGCCCATTTCAAATTTGTCTACGATGCTACAAGACAGAGGACGTGAAGGGACTGAACAACTTGGAGAAGTACAAGAAAGCGTATGTGAGTCTAACGGCTCACGTAAACGAACACAGCGAACTTCATCAGTTGGTGAATCAGATGACAAAAGTGGGATACCGAGAATTGGAAAATCAAGGTGCAAAACAAGTAACGTATACGAGAACCTAGAAGGAATGTTAAAGTTTTTCTACACTCATACCATTGTGCCAATTGAAACTATTGTTAGAAGTAGGTGGTGGTTAAATAGTGAATATAAAATTTCTAGGTACTGGTGATCGGGAATTCATTAAAACTAAATCAGTGTTTACTGCTAATGTTTGTAAAATGACACTTAAGGATTTAAAGATTGGAGGAATACCAGTGGATAACATTCAATAATGTCAAATTGTGCTGACGAAGTATGTCTCGACAATGTAATGCTAGAAGAAAACTATTCAACACCCCCACGAAGGACGAGTATAGCGTCCACGAGTCATCATCTGAGTCCGAGTCCGGTACGTCAGATAGAAGCTCATTATCTTTTTGCACAGACGTGGATGAAATTCTTAAAATCAAAAGTACAAGCTGTTCGATGGGATCCGGATGCGGCAGCGTCGAAGATGATGGAATGGATGGTGCCCTACAAACAGCAGCCATATTACAAGGAACTGAACCTACAAGAACGAGTCCTGTGCAATCGTGCTTACCAGATAACTTCTTTTTGGGACGACGGCGAAATACCCAACTTGATAGAATCATCGCAGATACCTTCTCGAACATTGTGCGACCTTGGATACTCAGAGCCACCTTACACTACGACAGCCCAGCAGAACGTAATCGCCTTCTTTTCCGACTATTGGAACCAAACCCTGGGCGTACTAGAGGAGTTCGGATCATCTGCGATCACCCCTATGGTGAAGCGTCGACGTATAGATCCCACTTGCACATACTCCACGACTGCACTTTTCACAGAGGACAATGCAGGTGCAAGTTCCTCTCCGGACTTGGCGTTATTCAATCAGCTAAGTACCGTTTACGCTCGGAACAATTTGGGATCGACGACCTCCAACGTGAACTCTTCTATTACAGTCAAGAAGGGAAATACGTGCATAGCATCTTACTTGGAAACCGAGGAGCGCCCATTTCAAATTTGTCTACGATGCTACAAGACAGAGGACGTGAAGGGACTGAACAACTTGGAGAAGTACAAGAAAGCGTATGTGAGTCTAACGGCTCACGTAAACGAACACAGCGAACTTCATCAGTTGGTGAATCAGATGACAAAAGTGGGATACCGAGAATTGGAAAATCAAGGTGCAAAACAAGTAACGTATACGAGAACCTAGAAGGAATGTTAAAGTTTTTCTACACTCATACCATTGTGCCAATTGAAACTATTGTTAGAAGTAGGTGGTGGTTAAATAGTGAATATAAATTTCTAGGTACTGGTGATCGGGAATTCATTAAAACTAAATCAGTGTTTACTGCTAATGTTTGTAAAATGACACTTAAGGATTTAAAGATTGGAGGAATACCAGTGGATAACATTCAATAATGTCAAATTGTGCTGACGAAGTATGTCTCGACAATGTAATGCTAGAAGAAAACTATTCAACACCCCCACGAAGGACGAGTATAGCGTCCACGAGTCATCATCTGAGTCCGAGTCCGGTACGTCAGATAGAAGCTCATTATCTTTTTGCACAGACGTGGATGATGAAATTCTTAAATCAAAAGTACAAGCTGTTCGATGGGATCCGGATGCGGCAGCGTCGAAGATGATGGAATGGATGGTGCCCTACAAACAGCAGCCATATTACAAGGAACTGAACCTACAAGAACGAGTCCTGTGCAATCGTGCTTACCAGATAACTTCTTTTTGGGACGACGGCGAAATACCCAACTTGATAGAATCATCGCAGATACCTTCTCGAACATTGTGCGACCTTGGATACTCAGAGCCACCTTACACTACGACAGCCCAGCAGAACGTAATCGCCTTCTTTTCCGACTATTGGAACCAAACCCTGGGCGTACTAGAGGAGTTCGGATCATCTGCGATCACCCCTATGGTGAAGCGTCGACGTATAGATCCCACTTGCACATACTCCACGACTGCACTTTTCACAGAGGACAATGCAGGTGCAAGTTCCTCTCCGGACTTGGCGTTATTCAATCAGCTAAGTACCGTTTACGCTCGGAACAATTTGGGATCGACGACCTCCAACGTGAACTCTTCTATTACAGTCAAGAAGGGAAATACGTGCATAGCATCTTACTTGGAAACCGAGGAGCGCCCATTTCAAATTTGTCTACGATGCTACAAGACAGAGGACGTGAAGGGACTGAACAACTTGGAGAAGTACAAGAAAGCGTATGTGAGTCTAATGGCTCACGTAAACGAACACAGCGAACTTCATCAGTTGGTGAATCAGATGACAAAAGTGGGATACCGAGAATTGGAAAATCAAGGTGCAAAACAAGTAACGTATACGAGAACCTAGAAGGAATGTTAAAGTTTTTCTACACTCATACCATTGTGCCAATTGAAACTATTGTTAGAAGTAGGTGGTGATTAAATAGTGAATATAAATTTCTAGGTACTGGTGATCGGGAATTCATTAAAACTAAATCAGTGTTTACTGCTAATGTTTGTAAAATGACACTTAAGGATTTAAAGATTGGAGGAATACCAGTGGATAACATTCAATAATGTCAAATTGTGCTGACGAAGTATGTCTCGACAATGTAATGCTAGAAGAAAACTATTCAACACCCCCACGAAGGACGAGTATAGCGTCCACGAGTCATCATCTGAGTCCGAGTCCGGTACGTCAGATAGAAGCTCATTATCTTTTTGCACAGACGTGGATTAAATTCTTAAAATCAAAAGTACAAGCTGTTCGATGGGATCCGGATGCGGCAGCGTCGAAGATGATGGAATGGATGGTGCCCTACAAACAGCAGCCATATTACAAGGAACTGAACCTACAAGAACGAGTCCTGTGCAATCGTGCTTACCAGATAACTTCTTTTTGGGACGACGGCGAAATACCCAACTTGATAGAATCATCGCAGATACCTTCTCGAACATTGTGCGACCTTGGATACTCAGAGCCACCTTACACTACGACAGCCCAGCAGAACGTAATCGCCTTCTTTTCCGACTATTGGAACCAAACCCTGGGCGTACTAGAGGAGTTCGGATCATCTGCGATCACCCCTATGGTGAAGCGTCGACGTATAGATCCCACTTGCACATACTCCACGACTGCACTTTTCACAGAGGACAATGCAGGTGCAAGTTCCTCTCCGGACTTGGCGTTATTCAATCAGCTAAGTACCGTTTACGCTCGGAACAATTTGGGATCGACGACCTCCAACGTGAACTCTTCTATTACAGTCAAGAAGGGAAATACGTGCATAGCATCTTACTTGGAAACCGAGGAGCGCCCATTTCAAATTTGTCTACGATGCTACAAGACAGAGGACGTGAAGGGACTGAACAACTTGGAGAAGTACAAGAAAGCGTATGTGAGTCTAACGGCTCACGTAAACGAACACAGCGAACTTCATCAGTTGGTGAATCAGATGACAAAAGTGGGATACCGAGAATTGGAAAATCAAGGTGCAAAACAAGTAACGTATACGAGAACCTAGAAGGAATGTTAAAGTTTTTCTACACTCATACCATTGTGCCAATTGAAACTATTGTTAGAAGTAGGTGGTGGTTAAATAGTGAATATAAATTTCTAGGTACTGGTGATCGGGAATTCATTAAAACTAAATCAGTGTTTACTGCTAATGTTTGTAAAATGACACTTAAGGATTTAAAGATTGGAGGAATACCAGTGGATAACATTCAATAATGTCAAATTGTGCTGACGAAGTATGTCTCGACAATGTAATGCTAGAAGAAAACTATTCAACACCCCCACGAAGGACGAGTATAGCGTCCACGAGTCATCATCTGAGTCCGAGTCCGGTACGTCAGATAGAAGCTCATTATCTTTTTGCACAGACGTGGATGAAATTCTTAAAATCAAAAGTACAAGCTGTTCGATGGGATCCGGATGCGGCAGCGTCGAAGATGATGGAATGGATGGTGCCCTACAAACAGCAGCCATATTACAAGGAACTGAACCTACAAGAACGAGTCCTGTGCAATCGTGCTTACCAGATAACTTCTTTTGGGACGACGGCGAAATACCCAACTTGATAGAATCATCGCAGATACCTTCTCGAACATTGTGCGACCTTGGATACTCAGAGCCACCTTACACTACGACAGCCCAGCAGAACGTAATCGCCTTCTTTTCCGACTATTGGAACCAAACCCTGGGCGTACTAGAGGAGTTCGGATCATCTGCGATCACCCCTATTGGTGAAGCGTCGACGTATAGATCCCACTTGCACATTACTCCACGACTGCACTTTTCACAGAGGCCAATGCAGGTGCAAGTTCCTCTCCGGACTTGGCGTTATTCAATCAGCTAAGTACCGTTACCGCTCGGAACCCAATTTGTGATCGACGACCTCCAACGTGACCTCTTCTATTACAGTCAAGAAGGGAAATACGTGCAAGCATCTTACTATGGCAAACCGAGGAGCGCCCATTTCAAATTTTGTCTACGATGCTACAAAGACTTAGGGACGCGTGAAGGGACTGAAACACT